>JAIOTZ010001988.1:0-25590 GCA_023374045.1 Limonium bicolor
TCTCTACGTTGTTGTTCATGTCTATGTCGCTCTTCATCTCTACCCAAGGTTTGTTTTTCTTATTCTCACTGCCATAGTTGTTCTTGAGAACATATGTATGTTTAGATTATCTAGAAAGATGAACAAAAGTAGGTGATATGTATTTTTTGTAAGTAGGATCTTGATTATAGACCTCTTAGTGAATTTTGAAGCCAACAATGCGGATAGCGTGCTGCATAAAAGTTCCTCAACTGTTGATAACGATTAAGTGATTGTGATTGTACTTTTCTCAGGCATGATCACTCAATTTAAACAGGTGTAATTATTTTAAAACTATTAGTCATAGTTTGGGGGGCTTTGACCTCTCAGTTTATAAATTATTTCTAACTTTTGAAGATTTGTCTTTAGTGTATTTCTCTAATGCATAATGAAGATTTTCATTTTCGTTCCCTTTTATTAAGGGCACTGGGATCATGTGCATATCTAGATAGGATTTCCCCAGCAGTGATAGAGCTTTAGGCTCAGATTGATAAATATAAACTTATGGAAAATTTATGTGTTATTCTATTCATGGAAAATTGGTGTGCAGTAGTTTTACATTCTTTGCATAACATGGAATTCGTTTAAAGTTGGGTCGATCAAGCAAGATTACTTCTCGTCCTTTTATTTCATCCTAATTAGTGTGCCAGCTAGCACTGGATGTTTTTGGTTTTTTATTAATTTCTACTCCTAATCCATCTAAATTATTGTATTCTTAAAAAATGGGTTAGGTGGGTTGGGTTAGGGTTGAAAGATTTTAAACGGGTTGGGTTAGGGTCATGATTTTCTGACCCATCATTTTTTGGGTTGGGATGGGTTGATGATATTTTAAATGGGTTGGGTTAGGGTTGATATCAACCCAACCAACGACCCAAATTACCAGGTCTAGGCGCATCCCGGGTCCAATATCCAAAACAACAAAAGTATTCATTGCACTAAGGAAACTAAAGCCACTTCGCTTCGTCGATCCTCATCCTACAAAATGAAATATGGTGCCCTAAAGGGGATCAGCAACCCTTGGCTGGTATGATTAACGTGCAGCCCGTCGGCTACCGGGATACACACAACTATTTGTCACGATAACATGGCATTCATTTAACATTCATCATACATAAGCATAGCAATAACCATTGTATAACAACAACAACACATAACATAACAGGAATGATTCACTTTAGGAAACGACCCAAACATTAGTTAGCCAAACTTGGTAAGCCTAGAGAATGAACTCAATCTCATATTAAGCTTGTTACATAACTTGTTACCTGAAATACCCCAAACCTTAATATATTAATGAACTATCTAATTAGGATATACTAAGGCTACAACGTGCCTTAGAAACATTAGAAGAAGTGTTAAACAACAATTTACACCAAAACATGCTTTAGGAATAATTAGAGCAAAAGATGTTTAAAGAGCACAAATAAATTAGGGAACTACCAATAAGTTCCCAAGAGATTTCAAATGTGAAATACCTCTAAGATTAGTAATACGCATTAAGCGGAATTAGCGTTTAAACGAAAACGCACCTTAGAGCACAAAAATGTGCTTTAAAGAAAAATGTGCTTTAAGCATGTATACATGGAACGAAAAGGATAATGAGCCTAAATACCATAAAGAAACAAGGGAACAACAATTAAATGGTCATAGGAGCCATTACGTATACACACAAATTAAGTATACAAAGTCCACAGTAAACAAGTACTAAACTGACGAAAGTCAAGGAGAAACCACTAAACGGCTTGGTTTAAATTGGAATGAGCAACATGCTATTTCGTGAACAAAGTTTCTAAAGGTTGTAAATATATTAAGGATACATTTAAACTAGCCAAAACAAATTGCATAATCAATGTGACCCGGAGGAAACGGGAAGCACATAAAAGGTGTTTTAAGGCATTTTTGGCTATGTAACATACCTAACACATGGTATAAGTCCTATGAATGAGATTAATGCATCAAATATACTAAATACAAGGGAGAAAAAAAAAACAGGTCAAATGGGGACTAAGGCTTCCAACTTCAAGTGGTGAGTCAGTCATTAAGGATAAAAATGTTTTAATTTTACTATTACACCTACCAAGACTTCCTTGATTGCCTTATCATCTTGTCCCTGAATAAGTCATTAATCAGACACTTACCTGTCATTATGAGAGCTCCCAAATTCGTAGCTCCTCCTCTCTTTGAAGAAAACATCACAAAAACTTCAATGTTCTTAGATTAGTACCTTAAAGAACACCATGCCTTGTAGAAATCATAACTTTCTCGACCTAACTCCAAATAACAAGCTTGATAGCTCGTTGGAATCCTATTTCGAAGAGCTTTACAACCATAGTTCATGAGCCCCCAGATTCTCAGGAAAACCTACGAAGAAGTGCCTTTGATTCTCGAGGTAAAAACATTGCCATCTTGGAAACTCTTCCTTCTTTGATTTTCATCAAGGCCGAGTGCCTAGGGTTACTAAGGAAAACAAGCTTAATATAAGCTAAAGGTTAATATACAAGGTAAATCTAACAACTACCTATTCAAGGTTCTAATTGTTGATCTATATATGATCTAACATATTGTTCATCTTGTTTATTATTGCCGAAATTATAAGTGTGTTAGATTTAATTTTTGACACATTATATGTTAATATTTTGTAAATCTTAAATTAGATTTATACTCTTATGAAATAAGCTACAATATAAGCTATCATAATATACAAGAAAAATTCATATACTATGATTTTGATTATGGCCGAAAATTAAAGGGTTGTAATTAAGTTAGGGAAATTATTTAACTTTGTGAAATTAAAGGAATTAGAGTAATTAAGAGTAAAATGTAAAATTTAAGATGTTTGGTATCATATTGTGATTCCGAAAATAAATGAGGTTAGTATAGAATTTTTGAGAGTTTAGATGATGAGAAAAAATTGTAGAATTAAGTTTACAATTTATAAAGAGTTTATAAGTGGTATAAGGAATTTATAAGGTTTTTGGATATTTAAAAGTTAATAAAGGATGGTATATATATACTATAACATTAGATAATTAAATCTGGTGATTAGAGATGTTTAAAATGATTTTGATGTTTCAAAATATGTAGGAAAATTAATTACGAAAATTAGAAATTAATTGGAGTTAAATTGGTTAATAAATGAAAGAATAGACCACAAGGGTAAAATGGTAATTTTACTGGTCAAACATGGTCAAACGAGGTCAAACATGGTCAATGACAGTTTATAAAATATTGGATGAGTTAGAATAAAATTATAGCAAAAAGATTAGGTGATAAAATGTTTAAGGAATAAAGGGTTAAGTTAAATAACTTTAGGGGTAAAACGGTAAATTTTGGAAAGTTAGGGGTTGACCGTAAAAAACTGGTCAACCCTGGGTATATTTTGGTTACAAAAGTATAGAAGAAATTAATTAAGAAAGACTTTGGAAGAAATTAGAAATAAAAATAACAAGTTTAGAACTTATTATGAGTAAAATGAAATTAAAAAGAAAGCTATGGGTAAGGAATGTAATAACACATTTTTATGTGTTTATAAGGTTAAGGAAATCAAATAAGAATTTAGAAACAAGTTGTAAAAGAAACAGAGTTAAGACGGGGTTTAAACGAGACCCGTATAAACTTAAGGTATACAAGGGGTATACCCGTAATTTAATAAGTAAAGGTGAAATCAATACTCAAAGTATTTTAAAGAAGAAAATAAGTTATATTAGAAAAAGAAATAAATACGTATGATACGGAGTATCATACGGATGTATACGAAAATCTTTGGTATACATGAATAGTATTCGTATGTGAATAGTATCCGTATACATGAATAGGAAAACGTATATGTGAACAGTAAAATACGAGGCGTATACGTGAATAGTGAAATACGGTGAATAGTAAATACAAGGCCGTATAAATGAATAGTAGAATACGAGACCGTATAAATGAATAGTGAAATACGGATGAATAGTGAAAAATACGAAAAACTAACACAAGGTCCGTATAAGTCTAAAGTGCTAATTGTGCAACTAAGTAACTGCTGACGACGTTAGTATGTTAATGAATTAGAATTGAGCTTGAAAACGCTCCTAAATGAACGAACCCGTTTAACGGTATACTATTATACCCGGGTTAACCTAGGAAGAGGTTTAAGTTGAAAAGAGAACCAAACTAGTTCTAAAACACAGGATACTAATACTAGTTCTGGTTACAGATCTAGATAGTCAGAGGCGTTCGGCGGATTAGGCGAACGTGGGATAAGAGCTAGCCAATCTCTGTGACGGTATGGGATTCTTGTAGCTGTTTGCTAACGGGGTCTACCTCAGTTGTGTGTGTTAGTGTTATTGTGATACGCCCAACAAGATTAAGCATGAAACGATCTACTGTATGGTTATTGTGTGTCCATTGCACACTAACACGACTTGATTCAGAGCTTGTTCATTAACTATGTTTAGTAACAGTTGTATAAGGTTATAAATACTCCCTGTTGTTAGTAGGTTAATACCGAGAGAGGTTTAACTAACCAAATTGTCATTGAGACTTCAACTAACTAGAACTTGGGGGGAGAGGAATCCGGGAC
Source organism: Limonium bicolor (assembly GCA_023374045.1). Lineage (NCBI taxonomy): Eukaryota > Viridiplantae > Streptophyta > Magnoliopsida > Caryophyllales > Plumbaginaceae > Limonium > Limonium bicolor. The sequence continues at coordinate 4,580 of JAIOTZ010001988.1, forward strand.
TGTCCGGTCATGCATGTTTAGGTTAGGAGGTCGGCATCTGTATCAGATCTGTCTTCCGCATATGGCTCGTCTACGACTTGTCGCCTAGGGTCGACAAACAGACCGACCACCTCGAGTGAACAGTTCGAGGTGGGAGGCAAATTCAGGAGGGCGGGGGGGTCAAGCCTACATCCCTCATAACTTAGAATTAATGTTTATTAACCCAATGGAGCTAATAACTCATTGCTAGGGTTACCTTGACCAGACAAAAATAAACAATTCAGTTAGAGAACAACCAGTTCTAAGAGAACGGTTGACACTTATAAGGTATGGTAAACACGAGAACTAACAATTCTCAGGCCTCAGGTGAAATACCCAAACCTTGGTATGTTGTTTAAATGTTTAAATATGGTATCTAAAGGCTAAAAGGTGCCTTAGGAACATCAGTGTATAGTTTAAACCATAGTAAAAACACAATAAAAACTAAGACACGGTTTGAGCAAAAAACATGCTCTAAGCTTGGAGTGAACTTGGCTGGACCAAAGAGCCTACCAAGATTTTATAATATTAAATTATGATTTTATAAGGCTAATTAAGTCCTTAGGAAACCTCGGTAGACAATGAAACCAAACAAAATACAAATAAGTACCTTAAGGTCAATATGGGCTAAATGTGCTCTAAGCTTGGGATAAATTTGTATAAGACCTAATGTCATACCTATATCTTATAAATATGTTAATGAACTATTAAACAATTACCAAAGAAAAACCAAGCTTGAAAACAAGTTAAGACACAAAAAGTGCTTTAAGGAGTCTTAAAGCACATTTTTGAAAATTGTTTGTAAATGAGTTTTGAGTGGCTAAATGTCCATCATTACTCTATATACCATGTGTACTATATATTCACATTTGGATGTTATATCAATAGGAAATCAAAAATTTCACTCTATGTGCCTTGTTTTGTGAATAGTGATTGTTATAAGCTAGTCTGTAACATATGTTATCAAGTAATTAAATTGACAAATAAAGACTAAAATACCCTAGGTACTATTGGGGGCCGTTTTAAGGTGTGGTGACTCACCACCCTTGTTAACATGCTAAGGAAATAAAGAATGACTAATTTAAGTACTATTTGCTTTTTAAGTACAAATATCTTCCAAAAAGCAAACTACCTCATTAGCTTATTCTTTCATTTCACACGTCTCCAACTCCTTTTTCCTCTCTTCCGTTTGACAGCAACACCAACACCACCATCATTTTCCATCTTTGACCACTTGTATCTCCTAGCTCACTTGGCCAAATGAAATTCTAAGACACCATTCTCTCTCATCAAGCTCTTCAATTCTATCTTTCAAATTCCAAGAGCTATTTCGGTGCCAAGAGGAATCTCCATGGGAGGAGCTTGAGTCACCTTTTCACTATATGTGTTCTCCTTTGCTCAAGGTAAGGAAACTCAAAGAAAATTACATTTCCTTCATGTTTGTGTAATGTCTGAAAATCACCATTAATGGTGCTCATTGTGTTGCTTTGTTCTAGCTCCATTTAAATCTTTCAAGGACTTGGTGGAGTCCTCTCTTGATAGATATTCCAATTCCCTTCAAAGACCAAGGTAAAACAACTATCTTAATGTTCTTTGAAACAATGTAAAACCTAGGGTTTATAATGAGATTAAGCTTGGAGCTTGAATACTCATCACATTGTTTGTGTAATGTTTAGAAGTTGACAAGCAACTAAGCTTAGCCGATTTTTAAACAAGGAAACAAGAAAGAAGTTTGTGAGGAAAAGAGGTAAATATGCTATCTCAATGTGGTTTAATGCCTTAGTAGAAATGAGCTTATAATGCTTGTTAAAACTACCTAAAGAGCAAATGGTGAATGACTTAGTAAAGTGTTCTCAAGGAGACTAGTAAAAGAACATATGTCTTAGTGTATGTATTTGCAGGTCAAAGGCATATATTGTGGAAATTCAGTGTTTAAGGTTTATGCAATTTAAGGGCCTAAGAGCCATGTTATTTAAGGGCCTAAGTGCCAAGCAATTTAAATTGTGCACTAATATTGTGATGTAATGTAATTTGGTAATGTTGTGTGTGAGAATACTCTTGGTGGTTTTAGGTGTTCTTGAATAAGGTAAAAACCTAAGTGTTTGGATGTTAGAATATACAAGAGAAGCTATGGCAAAATTTAGTTGATGAACAAAGGAGTTCATTTGTTGTAATGAGATTTTATGACCTAGAGGATGCTAGGAATGGTTAAGTGTGAAGATGGTGAATTAAGGGTGTTCTTAAGTGTTAAGATGCCTTGGGCATAATCTTGGAGGATTTAGAAATCAAATGAGTGTTTATACACACCAAAGTTATGATATGTGAAGTATTAAGTTGTTAAAGTTTAGGTAAACAAAGGAAAAGTAATGCCTTGTGAAGGTCTAAGTGTAAACTGTGGATATAGAAGGAGTTGTGTAATGGAGTGTTTGTGAGGAATGATGCTTGGAGTAGATGTGATGGTGGTGAGAAAACATTTTAGTTAGTTGTTATCATAAGTATAAACCACCACTTAGGAACTTAGGGAAAAACATTACAAGTGTTAGGAATTTTGCAAGAATTTGAGTGAATGATCAAGGAGCTTGATGGTGGGTCAACTAATGAGTTTAATGGATGATTTAAGAGGGTGTTTAAGTGCCCAAATGGTGTTAGAACATATATGGGAACTTGTGGAGGAGTTTGGAATAAGATAGGCATTTTTAGGAGAGTTTCTGCAGCCGACCTACCCAGGGGACCGACCCCAGTCTGGGTCGGTCGGGCTGAAACTGTGAAGTTGGATGTTCTCTGCAGCCGACCTACCCAGGGGGTGGGTCGGTCGGTGGGTCGGTCGGACCTTAAAAAAAAATTTAATTTTAAGAATGTTAAGTGGTATTAGGGGTATGCCATTAAGAGAGTATTGATGATTAGAAAAATAATTATAAATGGACTTGAGAGATTAAGTTAAGTAAGATGATTTAAATGTTAAGGTTATAAATGATATGTAATGATGGGGATCGATTAGTAATGATGTTATAAGGTTGTTTAAGACATGTTAGGTGAGATATAAGGACAATTAAGTAGGTGGAAAGTTGGAAAAAAATGTGAAAGTAAAACAAGTTAAAAATGTGAAGTTATTTAACTAGTTAACAGGTTTAACTATGAGCTTTAGACTTTAAACAATCATGTTACCCCGATGTTAATGAAAGTAATTGTAATATTACCAGTTGTTCGAGAATTGCTCGAGGAACATAAGTGGACATGATAAAGTGGACTCCGGTGACAGGTATGGTTTTCTTGCAACCTGTGTCCTACCGGATTACACCGGCTTGTATGCCAATGTGTTTTTCTGAGTGTTTGCCACCTTGTAAGATTAAAACATGTAATGAGTTTAAAGTAATTCATTTATGTGGCGCGTCTGGTCTCCGATACCGTTTAACCTCAAATAAGTGTTAAACCTTAGCTAACTAGAACTAGGAGCACATGAGAGATCGGTATTCGGAGTTAACGACCCAAACCTTGGGAACGTTCTAACCACGGCTATGCGTGAGTTAGTTGTGTATTGTTGTTGTGTGCAAGTGTGTGACCCTCCCTTGCGTGTTTAACTCGGTCGTAATACCGTATGGTTGTGGATGTGATAAGTTCCATAGTGGAACTCTAACTACTTATTTATAAGTATATATGTACTAACGGGGGGTGAGGAGTCCGGTCATGTTCCGGCCACGCGTGTGAGGACGGGAGTCGATGTCATATCCGGTTCGACTCTCTTGGTGTATGTATGGGTTGTATTCCAATTTGGTTTCAACCTTCCCTTAGCTTATCCAAAGCTAGTTTACTGACTCACGTCGGGCCACAGGGGCATACAAATGTTGTTTCGGTGTGCTTGGGATTACGATATCCGACGCACCTTGGTGTTATGTTAACCATTCAAATTAACAGGACGGTAACGAGATATGTAACGAGCTTAGCATGGGGTTGGCAACAATCTCTAGGCTCACTGTGTTTATTAACTATGGTGGAAGGTTCCTAATGAGAACCGTACTTGTGGTGTTATGTGCTGTTTGTCATGGATTACGGATGTGAACTCCGGTTTATGATAGGAGGCGTTAGGGATAACCCGATTTATGGGTAAGTGTCGTCTGTTAAGGAAGGAACTCCGTTTAGAGGAGAGCCACTCTAGGGTTAAAGGAAACTATGGTTGATTTGGTTATGTGTGGGTGTGTTGGATGTTTGTTGAGCCCTATTGTTGGGTATATGCTATGTGATGTGTGTTTATGGTTTGAATGCATGATTTAAATATAATCAACTGCATGCTAAGACGACAATTAGTTGTGCGTGGCCCGGTAGCATGCGGGCTGCGGGATTACCATACCAGCAAAGGTGCTGAGCCCCTTGGGGGCCACCCTTTTCTTCCTTTTCTATTTCAGGTACAAGGAGCTGGAAGCCGTTCGAGAGTAGGACGGGGTAGCTGATTGTACATGGGTAGCCATCTAAATTGAGTATGTACTGTAGGCGTAGTAAGACCGAAATTGTTATCGGCATTAGTTTGTAAATACTCGGTACAGTGGGAGTGTTTGTGTATAATAAATGTTGGTAATGGAATAAGGATTGTATTGTGTAGTTGCTCGGGAATCTAGTCCATCAGACCGATACAATGTACAGGTATTAGCCTTGTTAGCCACGTGGGTGGTTAACGGCGTGTAACACCATTGAGTTATGTAATGTGATGAGTTGAGTTTCCGCTGCAATGTGTTGTTAAGTGTATGGTTGTAGTTGGGGTGTTACAAAAAGTGGTATCAGAGCGAAGTATCACTCTGATGACTGAATTACCGAGCTTAGGAGGTACCGAGTTAAGATTTCAGTACCTTGGGTTAGGGGTTGAGTGATAGCGTGAGTGATACGCTAGATAGGAACTATCAGCGAATACTGGAAACCTACTATATCCATCCCGCCCTCCACAGTCCCTGTTTTATAACTCGGGAAAGAACGCTAGGGAGATGAAAGTCCTCTCTTACTCGGGAAAACCCGATCTGGCTATGTTTAAGTACTACTGTGAGTACGGAGAACCTGTCATACGGTAGATCCCGAAGACTGAGAATCCCGGAGACGGTCTGCATCTGAACAATGCTAACCGCATTTCATAACAAAGAATGAAGAATCTTGTGTATGGGAGAATATAATTTCCGGCAACCTGGGTCGACATGTCGAGCAGTCGAGAATAACCAGATTGCAACGCACTAACCGTGCAACAGGCAAGAAGTGGATTAATACAACCCGAGACGAGTGTCTACAGGACCACAGTTGATAAATAATACACCAACGGTATACCAACCGACAAAGGATCTACAACGTAGTGCCCAAACAAGAGACAAGTCTCAGTAACCACGACAAATACGTGGAACGGGCTACGAAGACGAAACAATACAAAAGAAAAAGGGGTCTCCCAGAATGGGAAACACCCTAGTTGATGATCGTCATGTGAAGACAGTGAGAAGTCACCTAGAGGAGTTATTATCAAGACTGTAGGATCAAGTGAGGGCCAACAAGGCCACTGATGACAGTGCGGGTAAAAACAATACCACAACCGGTATGCGTTAAACCGATAGCCAGTTAGCATGGCGCACTTTCCATAGCAAGTGCTGCTATAACAGGGCTGTTCGGGAAATTTATAAGCACTACAAGGTACTTAGTAAAGTACCATGAAGTTAAACGAGATCATTATGACCATGGAAGGGCTTGATAGCCTAACCTCTGTAACTGTAAGTACACCAGTCAGCAAGAAGCTAGACTTGGTTAAGGTAAGAAGATGTCGTGAAACCATGAAACTTTTCTTTCAAACTCATATTTATTTCAAACCATTTTCCTTCAAACCAGATTTTCTTTCAAACCAATACTTCTTTCTAACCTTCTTTCAAACCAAACCAGTAAAACCAAGGACAGTTGACAAGGTTACAACAATGGATAAACTTTCCCTCGATTAAGTTCGGGAAGCACGGAATGAATATTGTCACGGGACAATATAAAGGAGATGACAACAGAATACTTCACTTAGGCGTGTGACGGACCCTACGAGTGTACCAACTGTGTTGTGGGACGACCGCACTCCGATAGGAGCATGTGGGCCTGACAGACCTGCTTATAGGTTAGTTGGGTAAGTAGCAATGTATCAGTATGATACCCCACATATGTATACAAGTAGAGTCCAGAACACGGGAAGTAGTCGACTCCGTACTACGGTCAGCAGTATAGGTCAAACAAGAGCTAGGACTACCATGAATGGTTGAAGTTAAGGAACTCAGTTAAGTTAACGAGATTAAAGGAATTAGTGAATTCATTTCAAGGATATGTTTAAGAGCCGGGAGGTGCAAAGTGCACTAACTGGTATGTAAAGACATCGTGTACGTCTTAAGAATCCTCAGGGATAAGCATGATAGCTGGAACGGTGACCCAGCCTATACATGGCAAGGCAGATGACTAATGTGGACACATTAATGTGCAATGAACGGGATGAAACTCCCAGAATGAGTACCTACACTACCAGGAAATGTTGATCTTCACAGAAGGAGATAATAACCCAGTTAAGAACGCAAACGACGTGGCTAACGGAATGTACCAATAAGTGTGAGCCAAATGTAATGGCATATTTTAATAACACCCAGGAGTAATCCTTGAGGGGTATTTGGATTAAACATTGTTGGATGAAGCAATATAATTGAAACGTAAGATTTGAAACAATTACTCGGATTAGACAATGAAGGAAACCCACTTAACCGTAGGACCCTAAGTTGCCAAGGAGACAACTTGGAAGGAATCGTGGCAGATAAGACCAGTTATGAGTTAAACTCAGTGGAGATGCACAGTAAGTGATATCAAATAAACTAGGCAGTAAGCCAGTGGCCAGTATTACGAGATCAGAATCTCAATGAAACACAGTGTGAATTCCATGGCGAATCGCATAAGGGATTTACTGTCAAGAGTTTACGCCTCTGCACTCTGTATGACTGAGTGTTTTGGTATTGCACTTGCGCAGTGATGATCGAGTGGGATAGCTAGGAATTGGGAACATGTTAATTGTAGAGGAATAATGGCCGATGCATAGGAAGTGCAAGGCCGCACCAATGAAAGAGTACTTGTATGAAACCAAATGTGGAGGTATGATTAAGAATAAGTGATAACAGTGGCACTAAATACCAAATGTCGGTATGAAATATACCCCAGGTGTGGGAAATAACCGAGAGAGCACTACACATTAGGTAGTAGCTCAATCTCAACCGACAGTAAGTCGGTAGAAGCAAGTCAATCACTATGAATTACATAGTAGTTTACGCTGTAAGCTATTGGAGAAGTGGATGGAAAGTTTTGAAACTCACCGAGTTCGCTCAGGGTAAGAGATACCATGCGTCGGTTGAAAAACCATTATTACCAAGATAAGGGTAATACATGGGAGATGTGCAATACAGTAACAGTAACGAATGGGGCAAACTAGCTCTACAACTATCAGAGTTGCGCAACAGAGGCCAGTGAGCCCATGCATCAGATACCGAATATACATTGTGAATATGAATAAATGGCTAGTTATCAATGCCTATAAGCCTCACAGGCCAGGACCGAAACCGGTTATGAGTTAGATAAACTCTAATGAGAATTCTTGGTTTAGGGACTAAACCGTTAATATGGTTAAGATCCTCTAACCAGAACACATCGTATAACAACCGCGTGGAAGTTAAAACACTTCACGACGGCAGAACATTTTAAACCAATGTTCAGTGATTGATTACGTGGGCGTAATCCCTTTTAAGGGGGGTAGAGCGCAAGCCACTTAGTGTGTTTTACCGTACAAGTGTACGTGAACTATGTTGTGCATAGCACAAAAATGATTTGTTATGAGGGTTGGCGCGTGTGTTATATAAACATACGCATTCATTCATGGTTAAATTGTGGTAATTGCGCACAAAAGATGCGAATGCCATTGTGATAGGTGTGTGTATTTTGTTAACAGTTGTGTGTGAAGGTACAAGTGTAAGGGAGTAAAGAAACTCCCGAGGAACTAAAACCCCGACGGTGTATAAATGCAAACCGTGTATTGTATTTTGATCAAATATATATATATATACAGTGTTATGGTTTATGAAGGGGAATGGGATTGACATAGAACTTAATGAGAATTAAATTCCCTAGGTAACTTGAATTAAGTTGGATTTGGAGGATGACTGATAGACGGAGTTCTATCCCTTGGAGATGTAATGATTATGACTAGAAGGATTAAAAGATAGAAAATGGGATATGCTTGAATTAGTTGTTGGTTGAAAATGAAGTGGGAGGTGAAACTTGATTATCATGAGATCAAGGGAAGCCGAACACAAATTGGGGTGGAAAGATAGTTCAACACTGATGCTGATCACATCAGTGTTGGATGATTCTTGAAGCTCCCTATAAGTGATCACAAATAACCACGTTAAGAAAGATGCAAAGAGCATAAATGGACTTGGAGTTGTGTTGCGTTTTCAAAAGAATTTTCAATTGGTATTTCCAAAACAGTCGATTAATATTTTGAATAAAGGATTCTCTTATATACTTAACCTAGTAAAGAATATTTTTTTGTAGTACTTGCTCACGAGCTGAGGACGTATGAGCCTTTGTCTTCGGACCGGTGACATGAGAAGTATATTTTAAAAATGTATGTGATTGTTTTGACCTCCCAAAGAAACGGGGACCAGAAGGTGTCCACCGCGACCGGGTTCTGCGGGGTCACAGTGTATATGTACTCAACATGGGATTGGAGCCCATGGAGAGATGGAAAAGGTATTTCTGTTTGTTATACATGCTAAGACATGTTGTGTGGTATGAGTAAGAAATATTATTTTAGACCTATGAGTCTAACTGTTGTTATGTTACCCAGACCTGAGAGTCTAAGGGTTATTATGTAAGTACAATACTGCTAAGATACCCGGACCATTGAGTCTGAGGTTATCATGTAAGTGTGTTACGATATGGTTTTGGATGGATGTGGATATGTTGCCCGGACCGTTAAGTCCGAGGTTGTGGTTTAAGGTGTGTTTGGAAATGGAAGTTTATTCGAAAGTAATTCCCGTATTCTAATCCAATGATGCGTGGAAATGTGAACTTCGAGGACGAAGTTCTTTTAAGGAGGGTAGATTGAAATACCCCAAACCTTGGTATGTTGTTTAAATGTTTAAATATGGTATCTAAAGGCTAAAAGGTGCCTTAGGAACATCAGTGTATAGTTTAAACCATAGTAAAAACACAATAAAACACTAAGACACGGTTTGAGCAAAAACATGCTCTAAGCTTGGAGTGAACTTGGCTAGGACCCAAAGAGCCTACCAAGATTTGATAATATTAAATTATGATTTTAAAGGGCTAATTAAGTCCTTAGTAAACCTCGGTAGACAATGAAACCAAACAAAATACAAATAAGTACCTTAAGGTCAATATGGGCTAAAATGTGCTCTAAGCTTGGGATAAATTTGTATAAGACCTAATGGTCATACCTATATCTTATAAATATGTTAATGAACATATTAAATCAATTACCAAAGAAAACCAAGCTTGAAAACAAGTTAAGACACAAAAAGTGCTTTAAGGAGTCTTAAAGCACATTTTTGAAAATTTGTCTTGTAAATGAGTTTTGAGTGGCTAAATGTCCATCATTACTCTTAGATATACATGTGTACTATATATTATCACATTTGGATGTCTATATCAATAGGAAATCAAAATTTTCACTTCTATGTGCCTTGTTTTTATGAATAGTGATTTTTATAAGCTAGTTTGTAACATATGTTATCATAAGTAATTAAATTGACAAATAAAGACTAAAATACCCCTAGGTACTATTGGGGGCCGGTTTTTAAGGTGTGGTGACTCACCACCCTTGTTAACATGCTAAGGAAATAAAGAATGACTAATTTAAGTACTATTTGCTTTTTAAGTACAAATATCTTCCAAAAGCAAACTTACCTCATTAGCTTCATTCTTCTTTCATTTCACACGTCTCCAACTCCATCTTCTTCCTCTCTTCCACGTTTGCTACAGCAACACCAACACCACCATCATTTTTCCATCTTTGACCACTTGTATCTCCTAGCTCACTTGGCCAAATGAAATTCTAAGACCACCATTCTCTTCCTCTCATCAAGCTCTTCAATTCTATCCTTTCAAAATTTCAAGAGCTCCATTTCGGTGCCAAGAGGAATCTCCATGGGAGGAGCTTGAGCTCACCTTTTCACATATTATTGTTCTCCTTTGCTTCAAGGTAAGGAAACTCAAAGAAAAATGACATTTCCTTCATGTTTGTGTAATGTCTGAAAATCACCATTAATGGTGCTCATTGTGTTGCTTTGTTCTAGCTCTATTTGAATCTTTCAAGGACTTGGTGGAGTCCTCTCTTGATAGATATTCCAATTCCCTTCAAAGACCAAGGTAAAACAACTATCTTAATGCTCTTTAAAACAATGTAAAACCTAGGGTTTATAATGAGATTAAGCTTGGAGCTTGAATACTCATCACATTGTCTGTGTAATGTTTAGAAGTTGACAAGCAACTAAGCTTAGCCGATTTTTAAACAAGGAAACAAGAAAGAAGTTTGTGAGGAAAAGAGGTAAATATGCTATCTCAATGTGGTTTAATGCCTTAGTAGAAATGAGCTTATAATGCTTGTTAAAACTACCTAAAGAGCAAATGGTGAATGACTTAGTAAAGTGTTCTCAAGGAGACTAGTAAAAGAACATATGTCTTGGTGTATGTATTGCAGGTCAAAGGCATATATATTGTGGAAATTCAGTGTTTAAGGTTTATGCAATTTAAGGGCCTAAGAGCCATGTTATTTAAGGGCCTAAGTGCCAAGCAATTTAAATTGTGCACTATATTGTGATGTAGTGTAATTTGGTAAATGTTGTGTGTGAGAATACTCTTGGTGGTTTTAGGTGTTCTTGAATGGAATAAGGTAAAAACCTAAGTGTTTGGATGTTAGAATATACAAGAGAAGCTATGGCAAAATTTAGTTGATGAACAAAGGAGTTCATTTGTTGTAATGAGATTTTATGACCTAGAGGATGCTAGGAATGGTTAAGTGTGAAGATGGTGAATTAAGGTGTTCTTAAGTGTTAAGATGCCTTGGGCATAATCTTGGAGGATTTAGAAATCAAATGAGTGTTTTATACACACCAAAGTTATGATATGTGAAGTATTAAGTCTTGTTAAAGTTTAGGTAAACAAAGGAAAAGTAATGCCTTGTGAAGGTCTAAGTGTAAACTTGTGGATATAGAAGGAGTTTGTAATGGAGGTGTTTGTGAGGAATGATGCTTGGAGTAGATGTGATGGTGGTGAGAAAACATTTTAGTTAGTTGTTATCATAAGTATAAACCACCACTTAGGAACTTAGGGAAAAACATTACAAGTGTTAGGAATTTTGCAAGAATTTGAGTGAATGATCAAGGAGCTTGATGGTGGGTCAACTAATGAGTTTAATGGATGATTTAAGAGGGTTTTTAAGTGCCCAAATGGTGTTAGAACATATAAGGGAACTTGTGGAGGAGTTTGGAATAAGATAGGCATTTTTAGGAGAGTTTCTGCAGCCGACCTACCCAGGGGACCGACCCCAGTCTGGGTCGGTCGGGCTGAAACTGTGAAGTTGGATGTTCTCTGCAGCCGACCTACCCAGGGGGTGGGTCGGTTGGTGGGTCGGTCGGACCTTAAAAAAAATTTAATTTTAAGAATGTTAAGTGGTATTAGGGGTATGCCATTAAGAGAGTATTGATGATTAGAAAAATAATTATAAATGGACTTGAGAGATTAAGTTAAGTAAGATGATTTAAATGTTAAGGTTATAAATGATATGTAATGATGGGGATCGATTAGTAATGATGTTATAAGGTTGTTTAAGACATGTTAGGTGAGATATAAGGACAATTAAGTAGGTGGAAAGTTGGAAAAAAATGTGAAAGTAAAACAAGTTAAAAATGTGAAGTTATTTAACTAGTTAACAGGTTAACTATGAGCTTTAGACTTTAAACAATCATGTTACCCCGATGTTAATGAAAGTAATTGTAATATTACCAGTTGTTCGAGAATTGCTCGAGGAACATAAGTGGACATGATAAAGTGGACTCCGGTGACAGGTATGGTTTTCTTGCAACCTGTGTCCTACCGGATTACACCGGCTTGTATGCCAATGTGTTTTTCTGAGTGTTTGCCACCTTGTAAGATTAAAACATGTAATGAGTTTAAAGTAATTCATTTATGTGGCGCGTCTGGTCTCCGATACCGTTTAACCTCAAATAAGTGTTAAACCTTAGCTAACTAGAACTAGGAGCACATGAGAGATCGGTATTCGGAGTTAACGACCCAAACCTTGGGAACGTTCTAACCACGGCTATGCGTGAGTTAGTTGTGTATTGTTGTTGTGTGCAAGTGCGTGACCCTCCCTTGCGTGTTTAACTCGGTCGTAATACCGTATGGTTGTGGATGTGATAAGTTCCATAGTGGAACTCTAACTACTTATTTATAAGTATATATGTACTAACGGGGGGTGAGGAGTCCGGTCATGTTCCGGCCACGCGTGTGAGGACGGGAGTCGATGTCATATCCGGTTCGACTCTCTTGGTGTATGTATGGGTTGTATTCCAATTTGGTTTCAACCTTCCCTTAGCTTATCCAAAGCTAGTTTACTGACTCACGTCGGGCCACAGGGGCATACAAATGTTGTTTCGGTGTGCTTGGGATTACTATATCCGACGCACCTTGGTGTTATGTTAACCGTTCAAATTAACAGGACGGTAACGAGATATGTAACGAGCTTAGCATGGGGTTGGCAACAATCTCTAGGCTCACTGTGTTTATTAACTATGGTGGAAGGTTCCTAATGAGAACCGTACTTGTGGTGTTATGTGCTGTTTGTCATGGATTACGGATGTGAACTCCGGTTTATGATAGGAGGCGTTAGGGATAACCCGATTTATGGGTAAGTGTCGTCTGTTAAGGAAGGAACTCCGTTTAGAGGAGAGCCACTCTAGGGTTAAAGGAAACTATGGTTGATTTGGTTATGTGTGGATGTGTTGGATGTTTGTTGAGCCCTATTGTTGGGTATATGCTATGTGATGTGTGTTTATGGTTTGTATGCATGATTTAAATATAATCAACTGCATGCTAAGACGACAATTAGTTGTGCGTGGCCCGGTAGCATGCGGGTTGCGGGATTACCATACCAGCAAAGGTGCTGAGCCCCTTGGGGGCCACCCTTTTCTTCCTTTTCTATTTCAGGTACAAGGAGCTGGAAGCCGTTCGAGAGTAGGACGGGGTAGCTGATTGTACATGGGTAGCCATCTAAATTGAGTATGTACTGTAGGCGTAGTAAGACCGAAATTGTTATCGGCATTAGTTTGTAAATACTCGGTACAGTGGGAGTGTTTGTGTATAATAAATGTTGGAAATGGAATAAGGATTGTATTGTGTAGTTGCTCGGGAATCTAGTCCATCAGACCGATACAATGTACAGGTATTAGCCTTGTTAGCCACGTGGGTGGTTAACGGCGTGTAACACCATTGAGTTATGTAATGTGATGAGTTGAGTTTCCGCTGCAACGTGTTGTTAAGTGTATGGTTGTAGTTGGGGTGTTACATCAGGAGTTAGGAATCTAATTTACTCATTAATGGGCGTCCATTACGATGTTCTTTATTGGAACTGTGAATGTTTCACATGGGTGTGTTGTTTGTTATCGTACTTCTTATTATTATTTGTATGAATAATCAACTGCATGTGTACGACAAGTAGTCGTGTGTAGCCCTGTTAGTTTGTGGGCTGCACGTTTTCTGTACCAGCAATGTGCTGAGCCCCTTGGGGCCTGTGATTTAAACTTTGCAGATAGGTACCAGACGAGGACTCAACCTGAGAGTAGGAGCGGGTAGAGTACTTCGGGTTGCTTTTACATTTGTTACACGAGTTGTGCATGTACACTTGTTTAGTAAATTGATGAGATGTTAGTATGATGTATTAGGATATGAGATACTCGGTATAAGTTGTGGTTTATGGATTGTATTGTATAGATGCTCGAGTAATTATCCGGTTAGTTAGACCGTAACTTGTAAGAGAATAGGCCTAGTTAGTCACGTGGGTGACTAACGGCGGTAACACCAATTTAGTAGAACTTTTCCGCTGCGTTGTTAATGAACGTGATGGACTTAGGGCGACGATCACTGTGTTTGGAGATGGGGTGTTACATTACCGTTCTGTTTATCGAACGTTTAACTTAACCCAAAGATGTGTCGGATGTAGTGATCTAAACACACCGTACATATAATCCCCCTAGCCCGATCGAAATTCAGGTAGGTAAGCCTTTTATTAGGCTTGTGGGTGATTGCAATATAAGAAGGAAAAACAACCATACCATAAAGAGGGTCAAATCTGATTCAGATATCAACTTCTGTACATACACGCGCGACCGGAACTACCGGATTCCTCACCCCCCCCCCCCCCCCCCGGTTATTCACTTGTTAGTAGTTCCATTGTTGGAACTTAACACATCAAATCACATAATAAGTGTTTAGGCCTAATTAGGTATACAAGGGAGATGAGACACATGTTAACAACACAAACCACAACCAACTCACGGATAGTCGTAGTTAGATCGTTCCTTAAGTTGAAACATTAAAACTGTATACCGTTCTCTTACGTAATCCTAGCTTGGTTAACTACCGGGTTAGCACGTATTCGAGGTTATCGGTACCGGTACACACACGCCACAATAATAACAATGACTGTAAACTCATTTCATGATTTAAGTCTTACAAGGTCATAAACATCCAGAAAACAAACAACACATAAGCCGGTGTAAACCGGTAGCAAACAGACTGCAAGAAAACCATACCTCGGTCCCTGCTGCGTTCGAGTTCCACCGAATGCAGCTCCTATACATAATTAATAACGTCGGTTAATTACCTTATTTAGCTTCCAGTTTACTAAGTGTTTTACATGATTACATGACAAGTTTTCACACTTAAACTTACACTTATTTACCCTCATTATACCACTAGGGCTTACTACCTAAGCCACATTTCTTTTCTGTTTTTTCTTCTTCTTTTTTACAAGTATGGGCCGACCGACCCACCGACCAACCCAACCCTCTGGGTCGGTCCATTCCAGAAACATTCGGGTTCACTGATATTTGCCCGACCGAACCAAGCTCAGCCCGACCGACCCAAAACCCTCTAGGTCGGTCCGTTCCAGAAACTTTCTCGGCTAGCTAGTTACAGTCCGACCGACCCAGCCAGGGTCGGTCCCCTGGGTCGGTCGACTACAGAACCTTCCCAAAATTTGTCTAACTTGCTCCAAACTTCTCCTCATGCTTCCTAATAGGTTCTAACATCATTTAGGCACTCCTACATCCCTTTTAACTCATGATCAAGCCTCCATCTAAGTTCTTTGATCAACTCACTTCTACAACCTTTAAATACTTACTCAATTTCTTACAAACATTTCCTAACACTTATAACATTTTCCTTAGGTTTTCTAAGTGGTAAACTATGCTTACTATATCCACTAACCAAAGTATTTCTCCACAATATGATAACCACTCCTAAGCATTATTTTGCATCATCATCATCTCCCTTACACAAACTCCTTAAAGTCTTTCCCACAAGTTCATACTCAATCATTCTCAAGGCATTATTTTTCCTTTGTTCACCAAACTTTGCACAAGTCTCAACAATACTCTTACCATGACTCTTGTGTGTCTAGAACACCATTTGATCTCTAAACCTCCAAGACAATCCCTAAGTCATTTTAGCACTCAAGAACACCTTGACTCCTTTTCTTTCACCAAGTTAACCCTTAACAATTCATAGTACCTCCTAGGTCACCAAACTTCTTTTAACACTTAGAACTCCTTGTTTACTAACCAAATTTTGGCATAACTCCATTAGCACATTCTTACACACAAACACATGGTTCTTCATCCTTAAACAATCAAAGACATTCATCTTCACAAGGAATGTTCTTTACACACAACTACACCTTAAACTACACTACATCACAATATAGTGCATAACTTAAATTGCTTGGCACTTAGGCCCTTAAATTGCAATAACCTTAAACACTGAATTTCCACATTTAAATGCCTTTAACCTGCAAATACACACAACAATGCTCCCATGTCCTTACAGTCCACCTTGTGGATATTTTACTAACTCATTTCCCATTGGCTCTTTAGGTTATTTATTAAGCAATTAAAGCTCAATTTCCTAAGGCACAAAACTACATTTGGATAGGTTATTTACCTCTTCCTCTTCAAGATTTCTTTCTTGTTTTCTTTTGATTGAAAATCGGCAAGGACTTGTTCACTTGTCAACCTTCTAACCAATACACAAATAAGGGTAATGAGCATTAAGCCATACACTTAACTCATGAACAACCCCTAGATTTACATAAGTGTTTTAAACACTAGAATTGATATTTATCTTGGAATTGGAAGAGAGCTTGATTAAGAAGCAAGATAGGACTCCTCCTAGTCCCTTGAAGATTGAATCAAGCTACTAAAAGAGCAAAACAAGGCATCATCAAGAGATGATTTTCGGCCATATTTAAATGAGAGGAAAAGTGAATTTTCTTTGGCTTTTCTTACCTTGAAGCAAAGGAGAACAACAAGGTGTAAAAAGATGAGTCTTTCCTCCTTTAATAGAGATTCTCCATGGCACCAAATTTGAGTTCTTGAAGATTTAAAAAGATAGGAATGTAGAGCTTGGTCTAACTAAAACAAAGGTAGTCTTGGAATTGAATTTGGAGCATGGAGTTGGAAGTTACAAGGAAATGAAGTTGAAGAAGAGAGGTGGGCTGTAGCAAAATTGTTTTGCTTGGGAGGATGAAGGAAGGTGACAGTGGGAATGGAGGGAAAGAAGAGAATGAGGTGGGAGGTTTTAACTTAGCAAGATATTTACTTATAAAGCAAATAGTTCCTTCTTTAGTCTTCCTTCCTTTCTTAATAAACTAACAAAGGGTGATGACTCACCATGTTGAAAAACCGGCCCCCTTTAGTTAATAGGGCAATTAGGAGCTAGTTTGACCAATTAAATAACTTATGTTGACTTAATGCTAATTTAAGCACTATTTGAGCACTATTCACAAATTAGTGCACATATTTGTGAAATTTTTGATTTCCCATTGATTTATACTTCCTAATGTGATACTAAGTAGTACACATATTGATTAAGGTGTAATGATGGTCATTTAGCCACTTAAAACCCATTTCCAAGACAATTTTTCAAAAATGTGCTTTAAGGCTCCTTAAAGCACAATTTGTGTTTTAACATGTTTTCGAGCTTGGTTTTCTTTAGAAATTGGTTTAACATGTCCATTAGCATGTTAATAAAGTCTTGGTAAGCTTCTTGAGTCTTAACCAAGGTTATCCCAAGCTTAGAGCATGTTTTTGCTTCAATTGCCTTAATGGTACTTTATAGTGTTTACTATGGTTTAAATTGCTTACTAACATTTCTAAGGCACTTTTTAGCCTTAATATACCATATTTTATCATTTAAATAACATATTTAGGTTTGGGGTATTTCACTACCTAGGCAGTGTACCTATAGTTTTGCGGAATAGTGAATTGAGTGGGTTGTCGATCTCAGGGACCTCGTTCAATTAATTAACAATTTATTAATCAACTCAGAAACTAAACTAAGAAAACAGGAAACATCACTTTTTTCAGGTTTTACTTAATTTAATGAAAAGACTAACTCAATAAACAAATATGAAATAGTATAATAAAATAGTAAACAGTAAAATAAACTAAATAAAGAAATAAAGAATGAAACTCTTAAATCTAAAGAAGCACCCGGATTGTTCTACAAACCTTCACTTTATTAATCTATTAATAAACTCTTCCCTAATTCTGTAATAAACTCAGGAATCTTATTTAAATTGTTGACCGGTCCCTGTACAACGAATCATAACTGGTAGAAATAACAAGCCGCAAACCATGCCCAAGTCAATTCTAACCAATCTTTTTATAACCAATTCCTATTGGAGACAGATTAACCTATAGGCAAACCATGCTTCTAGTCGTTAATCTGGTTTAACTTCCTATGTTTTGTTAACTAATCTCAGCGTCGTATTTTGATTAGGAAACTACAAAGATTGCTTTAATAATTAGCTAGAGAATTAAAGCGCATGAAGAACTGGAATTAAACTATTGCATTATAAACAAATATAAAGATCCGGTTTGCTACCCCAATCCGGGGAGCTAAACTAACTACTCAAACATAAATATAAAAATAACAAAGAATGACATTAAACGAATTAAGGGATAGGGCAGAGAAAACTCCAGTTAGCAAGTTTGACTCAAGCTCCCCGCTCCGACTTCGTCTTCACGTTGGTGCAGCAATGGTGGATTATGGATATGTGGTGGTGTTGGTGGAGTGTGTGGTGGTGCGATGGATGATTATGGTGGTGGTGGTCTACGGTGATGGTGCTGGTGGCGTGGTGATGGTGGTATGGATGAACGTGGTGGAAGTGGTGATGGGAGATGATGGGGATGGCTGATGGTGGTGGCTATGTGAACAGAGGCGTAAAGCCCCTCTCTGGGACGTGATAGTGGTCTGATGGTGTGCGATTGAATTAAACGTGGTGATGGGCTGTTTATGTGTGAACGTGGCTGGGTGATGGATGCTATGGTGAGTGAATTCGGGAGAATGTTGAATATACCGGAGAATTTGAATGGTGGCTCAGGATATATGAATCGTGAATGCATCAATGTCCGTCTGCTGGCGTCTATCTCCTCACTGAATATATCGCTTTCAATCGTTTTATCTGTTGATAAAATATTTTTATCTATAAAGATCTTGATAAAACATCACTTGGAACCTTCAGTTTTGCCGCGTCCAAACTTGCGTCCGGACTTGTATATCCGGACGCCTCTGTCTGCGTCACGCCTGATTTCTTCTAAGGCTGATCCGGGTTTGTAAGCCGGTACACAAACCTGGACCATGTCTGAATTTGGCCAGAAGGTTTCTCTGAAGGATGGTCCGGGTTTGTAAACAAGTACATAACCCGAACCATGTCTAAAAACGCCCAGAAGGTTTCTGAAAGGTTGGTCCGACCTTACTAGTCCGGACGTAAGTCCGAACAAAACTTCAACATGCTCCAATTTCTTCGTTCTTGCTCCGATTTGCTCCCCGTTTGTACCGTTGCGCTCCTTGAGATCCGAACTTCGCATTTCCAATACTTTTTCCTGATTTTAACACATTAAAATACATCAGTTCTTAATAAACAAGAATCATAAGAAAAATACTTGATAAGAGAGTGAAATTTATCCCGAATCAACATGAATTTAGAAGTAAAATTACTCTTAAAGATATATAAATTTCACACTTATCAAATTTCCTCACACTTAGCTTTTGATTGTCCTCAAGCAAATACAGAATATGATTACTCTTAAGGGTCGTAGTATTGAAACTCAGGATCAAACAACTGCCGATAGAAAACAAGCAAAATGACAATCAAAAGAAAAGTTCTGCTACTAGCTGTAGGTTTTCACAAGGAGTGAAAAAGAGTGAAGTTAAAAGCATGGAGAAGTTAGATTATAAAAACTGAACATAGAATAGTTTTGGATCTTCCACCGTTTCTTCCTCTAACCTTTGGATGAAAGGGGTGTGAAGTAACACCTTATTCCGCGATACCTTTCAACACCACATACTCATGATCAGAATAAGCAAAATTGAATTATACTTTAACTTTTCAAGCCCCTTTTCTATTTTAACATTCCATTCTGTGAACATTCAATTCATCCCCTCAGACTTTTCTCTTCACCCCTGTAGTGGCTTTGGGCCTTCTATCCCAGATCACAGGACCTTAGGTAGATGGGTGATGAAGCACCCCAAGGACTTAATAACCGAGTGACGAGGCCTGTTTTAGGTTTAGAATATTCAATTCAGAACAGCGGAGTACCTTGCCTTATCCTTTCATACCAAACTTTCTTATCATTCCCAAAATCTCAAACTAGACCAATTAAGTTTTCATAATCAGCTAGTCCACCAAATTTCAATGAAAATAGATTCAATTTGGATAAAACTATACATACAAACAGCTAAAAGCATAAAGATTCTTGAGGTGGCCATCAGGCTTGCTTTCAAAACCTCAACAAAAAGTTTCACCTAAAGATTCAATGTTTAATGGCACTTAAAAGAAGCAATTCTTTCAAAATAAGAGGACAAACAAAAACAAATGTGGCATTAAGTGCAATTATCAATATTTAGAAAGTACCTCTACTTCCTCACACTTAAGAGGAGCAATGTCCTCATTGTTCATGAATTAAAACCAAGAAAAGGACTTTCTAAATATTGCAACTCATCAAGGGTAAATGAAAGATCTCATGGACTTGATTCATGCAAAGAGTAAGCTTGGACTAAAACAAAAGTGAAAGGACACGAAAACTCCCCTGATTTCTTTAAATTGAGGAAGGGCACCTTCCTCACACTTAAGTCCTTTACCGGGGTAGGAATCTTCCTCACACTTGTTGTGAAGCAAGTGTCCAGCCTTGGGGATACCACAAAAATTATCACCTACACACACTTAGTAAAAACGTCACAAAACGCTGGAAAGCGTTGCTTTAGCAGCACAGGCATAACCCTGTCCTATGAGTGAGTGCTAATTAAATGTAAACTAGAAAAGAAATAAATGCAATAAATGAAAGGAAACAGGAACCAAAATAAACACAAAACATAACTAAAGATTACCACTGGGTTGACTCCCAGTCAACCGCCCTTCTTTATAGTCTTTGGCTAGACTTTTCCTCGACTACGTCATTCCATTGCAGCATGGAGGGTTACACTTACCGGGATCCCTATACATTTTCTTTTTGGTTGTAGGATCCGCTTAACCCGCCAAACTTTTTCAACTTTCTTCTTTTGTCGTATTCGTTTGGGGGTGTATATTCCATCATGAGAGTCAGCAGGACAAACAAAATAAATATGATCCTTATCTTTGTCCGGCGCTTCAGTCATGCAGGCAGCAG
>JAIOTZ010001989.1:0-25579 GCA_023374045.1 Limonium bicolor
GGGATTGGGCATTAGGGAACTAAGACCTATGAATAAAGCTTGTCTGGCTAAACTCTCTTGGAAGTTAATTAATAATCAGGAGGGTTTCTGGCAAAGGGTTTTAAAAGCAAAATATAGGAATCTGAATACCAGGAATGCTTCTTGCACTTGGAAAAACATTTTGGATTCCAGTAAGTTAATTGATAAAGGAGCTAGATGGAATCTGGGTAATGGGGAAACCATTAATTTCTGGTTGGACAGTTGGCTGTTGGAAGAGCCCATTATCAGTTTTGCAATTCAATCCGAGGGTATAGATAAAGAGAGGGTGGTGGCTAGTTATTGGTGCGAGCAAGAGGGTTGGAAATGGAATTTATTGAATAGTCACCTTCCTGATGACATATTGGATATTCTTGCTAGTAAAGGGATCTTTGATCCGAACCTTGAAGATTCTGTTATTTGGCCTGCATCAAAAAATGGGCAGTTCTCTGTTTCTTCTGCATATGAATTGGCTAGGAATAAGGGTAGGACTAGTCCCATTTGGAAATATGTTTGGAAACTTCAGGTTGTTGAGAAAGTCAAAACTTTTATTTGGTTGATGATTCATCAGGGTCTGAAAACTAAAGATCTTCTCTCTAGCCGAAAAGTTCTTTTGTCTAACTCTTGTGCTGATTGTGGGGATGTTGAAAATACTCTTCATGTGATTAGGGACTGCAAGGTTAGCAAAAAAGTTTGGAATGGCCTTCTGCATGATAATAGTGCTGCTAAGCGTTTTTTCTCTTTGAATTTTGAGGATTGGGTGTTTAATAATCTTAAGTGTGCTGTCCCGATGAATGAATTCTCCTCTAATTGGGCTAATGTTTTTGCGGTAACATGTTTTTCTCTCTAGAAGTGGAGAAATAAAAAATTTCATGACAAACTTTCTGTTTCGGACATGCCCCTGAATTTGCTTTATGACAGTTTGCAGCGGCATTTAGTTGGCACAGCTCGAAGAGCTTGGATGGAGAATCAGAACCTACAGGATGACCAGCTAGCATGGGTACCTCCTTCTGATGGCTTCATGAAAATCAATGTGGATGCTGCAATGAACTTGGAAGGGATGGCTGCAGCAGGAGGCTGCATTAGAGATCACCGTGGAGAGTGGAGGGGTGGCTTCACCCACTTCATGGGAAAGACCGGGATCCTGGAGGCTGAAGCGTGGGCTATATATGATGGACTCAAAACAGCTAAGATGCTCAATCAGAAGAATATTATTGTTGAGTCTGATTCCCAGCTTGTAGTAGATATGCTTCTACAGCAAGGGAATGGGAATTCCCCTCTCGCAGGGCTATTAAGAGGCTGTAAAAGTTTGTATGTATGTTTCGATACTTGCAGGATTAAGAAAATTAACAGGTTATGTAATAAGGTGGCGGATGGTATAGCTAAATTTGGTCTAAACTGTAATAGGGGTCTTATACTGTATAGGCTGCCCCCTGAGTGTTGTATTCCTTGGTTACTTCAGGATTGTTCCCATCCTGGGTGATTAATTAATAAGAAGTCGTTCTGGATCAAAAAAAATATATATTATATGTCATTTTAGAAATAAATCTAGAGATCTGAAATGGACAAATATTCAATATTTTGAATAGGATAGAGTATATAAGTATTTATTTATTTCCTTTGCCTCGTATTATATTTGATGTTATAAATTCACTTCTCATACGTCTTACAAGAATAACGTTTTATTACTCAAAGGTGGAAATAAAGATTATATTATAATAGAAAGATGGGAAATTTATGTCACTATATTTTTGGGTGATTCATGAATGCCACTAAAAAAAAGAAAGTAACAAAATGTTACTGTATTTTCTGAAAAATCCATGAAATACCACTATAGATAGAAAAAAAGACAAAAATATCCCTACTAGTTGACAAAGTACTTTTAAAATTCACAATATACCACTAAGTGTTAAAAATTAACAAAAATATCAAAATACAATAAAAATAAAAAAATTATAAAGATTAAAATTTATAAAAATTTATAAAATTATAAAAAATTATAAAAAATTAAACACTTTAAAAATTAAACGCTTTAAAAAATGAAAATATCATTAAATATTAAAAAAATAAATATTCCCTTTTTTACAATTTATTCAATACCATAAAAAAATCTTGAGTTCTAAACAAATAATTTATATTAATTTTTCTACCAATATATCATAATATATACCAAATAAGTATCATAATTTTTATCATACATTTTTAATTATTATTTTCTATCAATTTAGATTATTTATTTCTTCAAAATAAATAATTTTTTATATTGCTGATAAATTTTAAAAACTAAAATTTCTAAATATAATAATTTATTTCTATCAACTTCCGAAATGATCCCCCTTCTAGATTTCACATGGGTGTTACATGAGTCTAGACCCTCTTCTAAGAACATAATACCATATAGTACATACAAAATAAAAAAAAAATCCGAAAATATGTCGAACAAAAATAGTAGTATTGATTTTGATGCAGAAATTGAAAGTCCCACTAATTACGTAATTAGGTGTACGTCTGGGTCTGGCAGAGGGAATGCTCTCAGAACCATACAACTGAATGATTATTCCTTTCACTCTCGGTCAACGCCAGAATTTTATATCTCGGTCAAATTATACAACTTTAGTAGCTTTTATGATGTGAAGATCATGTTGACTCCAAACTCTGGAGAGAAGAACATTAATTCACCACCCATCCATATACAGATATAGCAAGTAGCGAGCCAGCCTATCCAACTATTTATATATCTACGACTACGACACTAGAAAGTCAAAAGGTTAGTTGTATTATAGCGGCGGTTGTCGATCAAGCAACTTGGGTGGGTGATGTCTTGGTGCGAGTTGTGGCTATAGCATTAGCAGCTACTATTGAAGACACGGTTCCTGCATTTAATCCACCAATGTTCAATACGTACGCTTGTTGCTCAATTATCATCCACATACATATATACTGGCCCCATAAACTTTTGGGGAATGATTCAACGGCACCGAATTGGTGAACTTAGCTATGTTTATCAATTGATTTTCATCTCTACTTCTCTATCATTTTTTTACAATCTTCCTTGGATCTGGGCGATTCATCTATGCAGTAGATTAATGTTACTTTTTCAGAAAAGTTATTTATATGTGTTAATTTCTAATTGGCTTATAATCTGATCAGATTCATGAAAAGTGTATCATAGGTCGTGTTCGATATATGCGATTGCAGTATTAATCTGTTCTCAAAAGAATACATGACAAGTGTCAAGTAATAATTGGCTCTTTTAATTATCATGACTCACAAAAAGCTGACATGGCTAACCCACATTGGTTAACCATACCCACATCTATGAAAAAGCTTCTATTTGCTGCTTTTAGAGAATTCACCGCCGATATCGAACGCTCCCATAGTACACATGTCTTATCATGATTCATTAACCACACCCACCTTAATGTAACTTTATTTATTGAAAGGGGATCTGACTCCGATCCGGTCGTGGAAGATATCGTTAGCAACGTGAGAAGAGGAATGGAAGATGATGCGGTGCGTCTTGATAAGTTTGCTAGCATTGAGGATGTGGAGGTCGGTCTTGGGTCTAAGGGCGGTAATGCAGAGACTTTCCTCGAACTAGAAGCAAATCAGGCTATCCCGCGGGAACCGACGCTCGAAGAAGAAGATGATGATGATGGCGGTTTTAGAAGCTTATTCGAGGACCCAGAATTTCCCCCTGGGTTCGAGCCAGATAGCGTACCCCCTAAGCCAGTTGATGAGTCTGAGGAGGCTTTCGTGAAGGAGGAAGCGAGGCAGACGCTCATTCTAGCTAAACAACTTGGGTGCGCTGTCCCGGATGAGGAGCGTGCTCTCGACAACATTGAAGTGATCATTCGTGAACAGAGAGAAAGCTACCGTCAAAGATGTCAGGCTTCACAGGAAGGATCGAAAGAGGACTCCGATAGGTGCTCAAGGAATTCTTCTAAGGACGGGTCCAGAAAGGTGGTAGGAACAAGACGGCTAGGATTTAGTAAATTCTCCCGAGTTAGCAAGATGGCTAGGAAAGACAAGAGGAAAACTATTTAAGGCCCTGAGATGGGCATCTCTTTTGTTAGTGGGTAAGTATGCCTAGTAAGGTTGAAAGGTCTGAGTCGTGATTTGTTGTGAGTCTGTCATTGTTGTGTTCTAGCGACACATTTGGGCCTCGTGCCCCTAATTATAAAAAAAATGTAATTTTATTTTTTCACAGAAAAACCTGCATTTGACAGCCCCCATCGAACACCCCATAAATAGACATTTATAACAACTTAAGTACATCACTTATCACAAGTGAAAAGTTTTCTAGCACAATCATAACAATAAATTACTCTTTCTTTTAAAAACAATAAGTTACAAGTTATAGTTCCCTTAAGAAAATATAGTACTAATAGTTATCTGTCATCAGGTAATACTGAACATTAAAAGTCTCTTATAATCAAGAATATATCATTTATCTTTGTAGAAAAAGGCTGTCTCATTTGTGACATTTAAGATAATTCAACCATTGTTGGATCTTGTTGTGGGGTAATTATTGTTGATTTTCCAATCTCATGATGGTTTCTCAAGTTTTCTAAAATGTAGAAACTTTTAGTTTATTTTCTTTTATGTTTCAGCTAATTTAATTTATCATCGGTATAAAAAATGTAAACTAATTATAAAAGATATATAAATATTTGAAAAACTTATAGTATGTATGTAATAGAATATTTGACAAAATTACTGTAATGAAATTAATATGACCCGTAAATATTTTAAAATAAAAAATTGTTATGTTAAAAATGACAAAAATAGAATATTTTTTAAAATCAAATACATCTTCCCAGAAAATTAAATGCACGAATTCTGAAATATCCAAAAACTCATCAAAAGTTGTTAACAATTACTTCTCCTTTAAAACAACGTGTCCATTGGGCGGACGACCCATAGCATATTGGGTGTCACATCCTCTAGTTGGCCATTCGGTCATCCGATTGAAATGATTTTTTTATTATATTAACTTTAATTAATTATAATTTTTAAAATATAAGTTCACAAGATAAAAAATTATGCCAATCTTCATCTAAATTCAAGTTGATCAAAAGACCAGATATAGATATGTTTTAAGAAAATTTAATTATATCAATTACATGTATATATCCATATATATCAATGAGACTTATGATTCATAACATTATTTTAGTGTATCATAATATCAATTTCAATGAATCATAAAAATTAATGAATCATATCTTCATTTTAGTGTATCATGACAAACATATAAAAATAAAAAATTTTACACAATAATACAACAAAAAAGATATTTGGTATATATGAAAATACATGATTCACCATATAAGGTTTAAATACACCATACAACAACAAATAATACACTACAAAACAGTAACTATTTTTATCAGTTCCAAATTTTTTTATCAATTCACCACTTATTAGTTAATGAATCATAATATCAAAATTAATGTATCATATCTTCATTTTAGTGTATCATCGCAAACATATAAAAATAATTTTTTTACACAATATTAATACAATATAAAACAATATTTGGTATGTATGAAAAATATACGACTCACTAAATAAGGTTTAAAATTCACCATACAACATTAATAACACACTACAAAACAATAATGATTTTTATCCATTCTGAAGTTTGTTATCTAATTCACCACTTATTAGTTAATGAATCATAATATCAATTTTAATGAATCATAATATCAATTTTAATGAATCATCATATCAAAACTAATGAATCATATTATGATTTTAGTGTATCATCGTATACATATAAAAATAAATTCTTGTCAAAGTTGTCAAAACATATCCATGACCAGTCTTGTTTTGAAAATTAAATTTATTTTTAAACAATGATATAATTATTTTTTCATTTTAAACATATATATTAAAAACTACAATCATTAAAAATTAATGACTAAAAGTGTGAAAAATACAAGCTAACAAAAGTAAACATTTGATACACGTATCCCTATTTATTATTTAGGTATAAATAATAGTTACTTTGTGTTTTATTAAAAACTAAATATCTTATATTTTTCAACAAAATATACATACTAAATAATTGAAAGATATAAAATTTTAAGCCGAAATCAAATGGAACAAATAAAATAGGACGTAGTTTTTTTTCCCTTTGGTTTGTAGCTTCATGATTGTTGGGCTGTGGTTGCCTGGTTGGTTGTTTGGTTTCTCTCCTAACTTGGGTTCCCACATTGACCTGATTGATGTCAGTCAAAACCAACTAACCCACACAGATATCCCGCCACTCGCAGTTGGTAAATACGAGCACAAAAGTTCTAATGGTAGTGTGTTACTGATTGTCTCTGTTTCTCATATGCTCTTGTCTTTATCCATCCATCGGCCTGCTTCACCGCCCACTTCTCTGCAAAAGTAATTCCCCTGCCTCCCTCATACCTCTCTCCGAAGTTTCACCCTAGATATCGCAAAATGAAGAAGCAGAACTCATTTCCTCCCAATTCCTTACACCCGATAAGCATTCATCGTCTTATCACCATCTTCAGATTAATATACTCCCTTAGTCTCCTCTACACAGCCACCGCCGCCGTCACTCCAACAGAGCTTCTCATCGGTTTCGAAACAACCCTGCAGGACACCAAGACGACAACCACCACCACCACCACCGGCCAGGCTCAATTCCTTTCCATCCTCACCGATCCCACCGGCAACTTCTCACTCACTTTCCTCCAACTCCACGATACTCAATCACTCTCACTTGCCGTCATTCACCTCCCCTCCGCCGTCCCACTATGGCAAGCCCACCTCAACCCGACACCATCATGGTCTGATCACACCCGTCTCTCCTTCAACGGCAGCCTCGTAATCTCCGACCTTCATACAAGAACAGTATTCTGGTCGTCATCATCAAAGAAGTTGGGCGACAGCGTCATCCTCACCAACACATCAAACCTTCAAATCCTCAAATCAACCAAACCCATCTGGCAGAGCTTCGACCACCCCACAGATACACTCGTGGATTCCCAGAATCTCACTTCCCCTATGTCTCTCCGTTCATCCAATCAACTCTATTCCCTTCGTCTAGTATCCAATTTCATCGGCCTCTACGCCAAATTTAACCCGAATAGCAGCGCAGCTGACCAAATATACTACAAGCACACTGCTATGCAAGTGAAATCCAATATCCTCGACGGACAGGGACCAGTCTCCCTACGAATCAACCCAGAAGGTGGATACCTCGGGATGTATCAGACCGGATCCGCTGCAGCAGATATACAACCATTCAACAGCTACCAACAAACTGTTCCCGGAATTCGCCGTCTGAGGCTCGAATCCGATGGGAATCTAAAGGCGTACTACTGGTCCGGATCCGACTGGCTTCTCGATTACCAAGCGATTACTGAAACCTGTGATCTCCCATCCCCTTGTGGACCGTACGGGCTCTGTGTACAAGGAAAAGGATGTTCCTGCCTGGACAACACAACAACAACAGGCAGGAGTACTACTACTACAACTCAACCCGGCGGCGGCGTGTGTCACCCGGAACAGATCACGTCGGGGGATTTATGTGACCCTTCAAACGCTGCCTTTTCGGTTCTAAGGCGATCGGGGGTGGAAGTTCCGTTCAAGGAGATGATGGGGTACGAGAAAACAGCGTCGTATGAAGTGTGTGAGAAAGGGTGTGAGTCAAACTGTTCGTGCTGGGGTGTGGTGTATAATAACGCGACGGGGTTTTGTTACAGGTTTGATTATCCGATTCAGACAATGGTGGCAGTTGGGGATGGGCGAAAAGTAGGGTATTTTAAGATGAGGGTGGAGAGAGGAGGCGGGAGAAAAAGAATGGCAGTTGTGATTGGGGTGGTGTGTGCGGCGGTGGTGCTGGTGGTGGCGCTAGTTGGTATGATCGTGTATAAGGTTTGGAGCGGGAGAAGGGTGGCGCGGAGGAAGTATTTGGAGAGTGAGGAGATGGTTTCGCCTGGACCGTATAAGGATCTCGGGTCGGATAGTTTTGGGTCCATCGAACTTAGTAGTAGTAGATGATAGGAAATTGTAGATACGAATTTGTTTGCTGTTACTTATTTTCTTTAGCAGATAATGAAGTTTCTTCTATGTTCTGCTTGGATATCGAGAAGGGTGATATTCTACTGAACAATTTCGAACAAAAAGATGTTCTATTGATCTATTCTACTAATCAGTAATCAACAGAGACGTTTTGTGTGGAGTGTTAAAACGTGTCGTACAGTGACTTGTGTGAAAGATACGAAGCGCGCATTGTTCGTGGTTAGTGATCGCAAGCGATCATCACCCACAGGCACAGCATATAATCAGTCTGATTTGTTTTTTCTTGGGTCATCAATTTGATTCAGACGCCATTGAAGATCTTTTGAGAGGTGAATACCAATATGTATATGTCTATCTTCCTTGTACATACCCATAAAAAGATACAAGCTCATGATTTAGGAACATGCCCGGTGCAAGAGTCTATTCTGTGAACTTTGAATAGCCTTGCATATTTTCGTTGTTAGGTTTCTTTCTAGGATGACAATGGGCCCGCAGGTGCCCGTTTCACCTGGTCATCCGACCTGTTAAACTGGGTGAAAACTCTGTAAGAAACAGGTGAAAACGGGTGACAGGTCAAACGGGTGCGAGTCAGGTGAAGGGTGGACATTTTTCACCTGTCACCCGACCGGTTCACCAACATTTTTATAATAAAATAAAAATATATATCATGATATATCGAGTTGTTAACCCTTTTCACTCACTTTAATTTTGCAATCCTAATTGACGAATAAGGAACATACATGCTCAACGCCATTCTTCATTCTCCTTCACTTACGATAATTTTACAATCCTAGTTGTTGAATAAGAACGTACATGCTCCGCGCTGCCATTATTCATTCTCATCACCCACGGTAATTTGGCACTGGTGAACAAGGAAGTTCATGCTCAGCGTCATTCTTCTTCTCTACACTCACGATAATTTTGCAACCTCACTGACAAAGAAGAAACTTACATGCTCTGCGCCATTCTTCACTCTTCGCTCACGCTAATTTTGCAACCCTAACTAGTGAACAAGGAATATTCATGCTTTGTGCCATTCTTCTTCTCCACACTCACTATAATTTTGCATTTCGACTGGCGAACAAGGAACTTACATGCACTGCGCCATTCTTCACTCACGGTAATTCTACAACCCTAGCTAGTGAACAATGAACATTCATGCTTCGCGCCATTTCTCTACATTCACGATAATTTTGCAACCTAACTGGCGAATAAAGAACTTACATGCTCTGCGTCATTCTTCACTCTTTGCTCACAACAATTTTGCAACCTTAACTAGTGAACAAAGAACATTCATGCTCTGCGCCATTCTTCATACTCTTCACTCTCGATAATTTTGTAACCTTAACTGGGGAACAAAATAACATACATTCTCTTCGCTATTTTTCTCTTCATTGATGGTAATTTTGCAACCCTAACTAGCGAACAAGGAACAAGGAAAAAACGGGTGAACGAGTTCACTCGTTTCACCCGCGAGTGACGGGTGCACGGGTGACGGGTGCGGGTGGTCCACCCAACCCATTGTCATCCCTATTTTCTACTGCCAATTTTCTTAAATAGAAATTAAATTTTTTTAGGCGTCATTTTGTTCTAACATTAGTCTAGATTGTTTGTAAGGATAAAGCGTTGTCTAACTGTGTAACACTCTCACATAGGGAGTCGATGGAGCTTGGTAGTGGTTCTTAAGCGCTAGTGGCTCTCCTTCCTATTTGACTGGTTTTTTGGAAGGGTCGCTACATTGATGCTTTCATTGAGAGTACCAATGCTCGCTGGAAGGGGCAACCTGGAAAGGAACTACATGAGAAATGGCTACCTAGGAAATGGCTACCTGAGAAGTAGAGTGAAAGCCGCTTAGATTGGGCAGCCAGAGTAGGCCAACAAGGGCGCTGTAACTCAAAGGGGAAGGCAATGTAACACTCCCACATTGGGAGTCGGTGGGGCTTAGTAATGGTTCTTAAGCGCTAGTGGCTCTCCTCCCTATTGGATCGATCTTTTGGGAGGGTTCTTCATTTGGGCAACTACTGGGTCTCGCTACAATGTAACACTCCCACATTAGGAGTCGGTGGCTCTTGGTAGTGGTTCTTAAGTGCTAGTGGCTTTCCTTCCGGTGTCACTACATACTGTTGGAAGGATACTAAACAAGAAAGCAAAATAACCAATAATTTGATGATTATTGTATAGTTTTTTTTCTTAAATGCTATGTCAATTGTTGTCACTATAAACAAACGAACCCTTAGTACATTGCTCTAAAATATAAGATATTTCATGTTTATTACACTATTTTCTATATTTACTTATGAAAATATATCTCGTTAATTTGAACTTTAAATAACAAAGTAAAAAATGGTAGTGAAAATATTTACTACTTTTTAAAAATAAAGATACGCACATCAATACGACTACAAACTTTTAGACCAACTGAAGCGGATATAGGCCCCATTCTTTTGTATAGCTAAAACTGCTAGTTGATGTCAATTGCCAACTAAAGTTAGAAAAAGTGGTGAAAAAAGTGGGTAAGAAAAAAAGTAAAAAGGTTAATATGACAATTGATGTATGTGACATATAGAGAGAAAAAGTGAGTTCATCAAATAAACTCGTTTCCATGACCCACAAAAGAATGGGGTCGTATTTAGACCTGGCAATTCAGGTCACTCGGTTCGGTTTGGTTTGGGCCAATTTGTAGATATTTACTAATTAGTTCAGATCGGGTCGGGTCCATCTGGTTTAAATTAGATTCGGGTGACTTCGGTTTGGTTGAGTTTGGGTTTGGGTGCTTTCAGTTTAAATTAGATTCGGGTGACTTCGGTTTGGTTGAGTTTTGGTTTGGGTGCTTTCAGTTTGGGTTAGTCTCTGCGTCATTTAGTTTTTTTGGGTTATACGTCAAATTTGGGTGACTTATCCGGGTTAGGTTTGATTGACAAAAATTTTAAAGTACGAATTCTAAACAACCTTTGTAACTTGTATCTATTTTCATATGCGGCTCCAAATTCTTTTAATTTAGTGTTACTCTTGATCAAGACTGCAATTGTGTATTGGTTGCACAAAATCAAATTGGATCACAATTTTTGTATATGCATTTTTAACTATACATTTGTTAATAGTATCGACCAAGTATAAATTAAATTTTTGTGAATTAGTGGTCACTATTCGACACTTGACACCTAGTCTACCCCGCCCATGCTCAACACTGTGCCTCCCGTTGCCCCGCTCCCGTCACAACCCACGCTAATCACCACACGCAAGCGTCGCCCACCTGCACCCTTCCATCCTCGCCTCGCGCAAACGTCATGCGCACACGCCCATCCATCAAGATTCAAACCATTCCTAAGTCCTAAACATAAAGAAACCTAAGTTTATAAAAATATAGAGTAATATATAGTAATGATACACATTACTTTGTCTTATAAAACATTTTAGGTTATGTTGTTGATAAGTGTCCAAATGAGCATGATTTATGGGTGTATTTCATATGTTATATTAGCACTTTTTCTGCTCATTTCTCCATTTTGGTTAGTTTTCCTCTACTTTATATTTTATTAGTTATCTTACAGATTTATTGGTTAAACATGAAGAAAACCAAGATAGGAGCAAAATAGAGGAAGAGACGAACGCATAGGCGCAAACGGATCTAAAAACGGAGCTCAAACGAAGAATCTGGAGCCTATCGAAGTTTGCAGAAAAACGAGGAAAAAATACACACGTCCGGATGAGCCATACCCGGACGCTAATCCGGACACAAGTGGCCGCTCCATGGACGAAAACTCGGACGTAAGATGTCCGGATGAGGCATACCCGGACACAAATCCGGACAGCTCTAAAGTAGAGTGTGTCCGTACTACGGACGCAACCCCGGACGTGAACAAAATGTGCCCGTATACGGACGCAAACACAGACAAGAATTATAAATGTGTCCGTATACGGACAGAAACTCGGACACGTACAAATTCTCGCTAGGACATCTGTGTCCTTACCGCGGACAGAAACTTGGACGTGACACGTCCGGATGAGCCCTATCCGGACACAAATCCGGACACGTGTAAAATGCTACGCCGAATCCAGAAATCACGCAACTGAAATTTGGCACCGTCTTCTCTGTTTTTCCACAATTGCAGCGCCCACAATGTTATTTATCTACTACATCAATCGTATCAGGCGGCGTCTCCCTTAATTTCTTCACCCACCAGCCTACAATAAACCTTGTCCTCTTCCCCCTCTTTACTCTTATATAAACCCACTTCTTCTGCCTCTATTTTCACAACTCGATCACCACAACAGCACCACACCCCACCATTCCCTATTCTCCTTCTCAATGCCCCCGTAACACCATAATACTCAATTCTCCATTTTTATTTCTTTTTCATTCCACCACCATAATATCCTTATATTCACATATCACCCCACATATTTTCCATATCATCCAAATCACTCCATTCTCCCCATATTCAGCAGAAGCAGTATATTAAAAGGAGAGGAAAGAGGCAGCAGGAGCGAAAGTGAGTGCAGACCCGTTCTTCTCTAGTAGTCTCCGAAATAATGGCTATTTCTATCTTTACTCTATTTTTATTTCTGTCAACGTCTGAGTAAATTTATATTTGTGCTTAGGATGGGTGTTTGACCCCAAATAATTCAGACTTATTTATAATATCGAATTTGCTTATAAATATTTGTTTTGTCTCTCTAAATTATTAAATGCTTAAGAACTGATCATTTTTACGCATTTACGGTTTCTCTTATTTCAATGATTTTGTAAATTCGAGAATAGACCACAAAAAGAGACAAACGTTAGATATTATCTCCTTAATTAGCTGATAAAATCCATCCTTGTTATTAAAAGAATTTTTGCTTAATGCTAATTAATGATTTTAGACTTTTTCTGTTAGTAAAAAGTTTATTGAATTAATTAAGAGTTGATATTTTCTATGCTTTAGGAAGGCCACAAGATAAATTCTTAAACAGACAAATAGAGCAAATTAGGATTATAATTAAAGTCTGAAGTTTATTTGGGCGATTTCACCTTCCTTAGCACATTTTCCATCCATTCAATACACAACAGTTTTATTTAAGCTTTTAATTGTTTTTATCTGTCCAACCCAAAAACACCAAGATTGCCACTGGCTAAACCCCTTTTATTTACTGTTTATTAAATACCGAAACTAGGAAAATTGAACAATTTCCCTGAGGATACGACACTTGTTGTACTACTCCGACTAGGTGCACTTGCCTATTAGTTTGCAATAAATCTATTTATAATATTGTATAGATTTTGCTCAACAGTTGTCATGGTAGAAGAAATGATTTGGCAGAGATTATTCATCCTCCAAAACGCTAGTCTATTTCACGCTTCACAATAATCTACCATTGAAAATATTTATTTTGCTCATTTTATTGAGTAATTTTCTTTAGGCACATACACATCAATCTCGATTAGTATATGTCTTAACTGAAAAGTTTAGGTTTTGTAATTAAACTTCATCAACATTTCAACCATTCCCAAGTCTCATGTCTTAAACTTAAAAAAACCAAATTTTTATTAAAATCAAAATTAGTAGAGTATTATAATATCGCAATGATACACATTAAATTGTATTATAAATTTTTTTAAAAGAAAAACATCTATAGTTTGTAGCAAAACATTGATGTGTGGAAAGAGAAACAACATAGTTTATGTATGTTTTAATACAACAAGGAGAAGCTTGAAGATTGAATATTGAAGATGTTTAATATTATATATATCATTTGTTAGCAGTGAACACTTATTGAATGTCTAAATCTTCATTATGTGTTTTTGGTTTCAAGATTATTTGTATGGTTGAAACAACTATAGTAGATTTAAATTTAACAAAACATTCAGATAAATTTGATTCGTTGATTCGGCTCGGGTGAATTCGGTTCGGGTGAATTCGGTTCGGTTGAATTCGGGTTGTACCAAATTTCGGTTTGATTCGGTTTAGTTTGTTTCGGTTTGGATTTTCGGATCATATTTCAGGTCACACTATTCCGTTTAAAATTGGGTTCAGATCAAGATGAATGGGTTCAGTTTTTCAGCTCAGGTCATCTTGGTGAGGTTTAGTCAATATGCACTTTTCAGGAAAACACGAAAATCAACCTCGCAATAACTATATATGGTTGAAAACGATGGTGCAGTAGCTGACATTCATCCATATATAAGAGTTTGAAGTATTTTGACTATCTGCATTCTTTCCTTTTTAATTTTTAAATATACTAATTATGATGCTCGTGATGAATTGGATGATGGGTTGGTTGGGTAGGGTGGGTTCTTCTTGGCATCGCACTGGTGCACGCCTCTCTAGACTAGACGGAAAGCGAGCGAGTGTTGGATCAAGCTGTTTGGAAATAAAAGGTTTCTACCATATTTCAAGTTGAACATGACGCAGTGAATGATGTCATTCATATTGCCATATTTAATTTCGACACATCAACGCTTTACTAAAGTGTTTCAAGTCAAAATAGTATACTACCAACGCTTTACGCAGCGAATGATGTCATTCATATTGTCATATTATACTAGACCCCATTTCTTTCTCCATTGTAAGTTGGTTTTAAGGCTCCTTTCCGTCCAGCATAAACATTGTATATTTGATGCTATAATAAGGTGGTCTTGGAATTGGTTTTGGTTTTGTGTTCCCTACCAATAATATATTATCATATATAAAACAGTCAACTAAAAATAGTTGTAAAATAGACATACCAAACAAAGTCTAAGTCATTTTTATTAGGTTGAGCTAGTAGCTATTTATCACACTGTTTTAGTTGGTTAATTTAAGTCTATTTGACTGGACTTAAACGCAACAGAATGAGACCTTACTCTAGGTATCGTTACTTCGTTGTTCCTAGCTCTTTTATGCTGGATTAAACAGATTAGTTGGAGATGATTATAATATTTTGATAGAACTATGTCTCTTTAAGGGGAGATTGCTCCGTGTGTTATTTTGGATTCTGTATTTTTTATTAGAGTTTCTCTTGTTTGATTTACCTTTACATGTTTTTCTTTTTTCTGTATGTAATCTCTGGTTGTGTTTAATGGAGATTTCAATTTGATAGTATATTAGTATTAAAAAAAAACACCACTTAACCATTTGACCATGTTTCAGGAAGTGCGTAGCAGGCGTGCTATAATTTAACTTCAATATAGTGAATCCAAAATACTAAAGAAAGTTCAATATCTTATTATTTTACAATTCAAAGACAGTAATATAATATATTAAAATACACTACAGTTGTATTCTAAGACTTTTTATATTTGAAAATGCTTATAATAACATTGTCAAAAGATTTCAAACAGACATCGTTCTTAGAAACATAACAAACATTCAAATATTAATCTTCAATTGTTATTATTTTGCACGAGCGGCATTTCACAAAAATACTTGCATAAAATATCTTTTCATTAATCATTTTTTAAAAGCTTATAAAGTTTTACATACTTAAGTGGAAAGCTAGACAAAATTTTTGCAGCTTTCAAAACTCATTATGCTTTAGAATATGAACAATCAAATAGTCAATCTAACCATTACTCCAGCAACTCAAGGCTTCTAAATTCGCTGCGACATAAAATGTCTAACTGTAGCATCTACGGCATGTCTGAAGAGAATAATGAATTGACAAATTCCTACAAGTCATGCCAGTACCCAATTTCATGTTTGTTTATCAAATTGATCATTAAACTCTTTAAATTGCAAACCAATAATGTCTGGAAATACCTCAATCTTATGTTGGTAAATATATGTGCATTGTTTAGCAAACTTCATATATAAGATCTATAGAGGCAACTTTTATTGCCTCTGTAAAACAGAAAATTGCCTCTGTAGACTTATAGAGGCGAAAAAAGTGTTGCCTCCAGATTGTCTCTAAAAGATCGACTCACTTGAATATGGAGGCGAGAATTTTGATTGCCTTTGTTGATTTTACCTACAGAGGCAACTAAACTCGCCTCCATAGATAACAAACTACTGTGGCAATAAAATCTCGCCTCCATTGCTCCATAACTATAGATGCTGATAGGATCGGGGTGCTGACCGAGTAGGTCTGAGGTGTTAGTCTTAGAACAACTCTACTTGGAGACAAGTATTTGCCAAGAAAGTAACGCGGAAGCTTTTGTATGAAACTTAACAAGACAGGATTTTGCTTTGTATTGAAATTCAATGTGAATTACAACCTAGCTTCCTATCTTGGGATTCGACAGAGGTATTCTGTCTCATCCAACACTCGATCTACTCTAGAAGTAGATCAATACTGAATAAGGAGTAAAGGGAGTGTTTTGTGTGCTCTATAGGTAATAAATACCTAAGCTAAAATGACAAAGTCTCTCAATATGACTCTCTCTCTCTCTGTAGGAGATTTGGAAGTGAAAACTCCAACTATTGCAAATGACTTCTACCTGCTTAAATACTGATAAAACCCGAAGTAACTGCTCCCATGATGTGTAAAATGGTGTTTCCACGACACCCCACGTCTTCCCACTACGCATTGGGCGAGAAATATCTCAACTGCTCTGCAGAGGGACTCGTTCTGGCGCTCTTTAATCTTGACCGCCTTGATTTTCTGAGTTGGTTATATGTGAACGTGTGTAGCAGTTATTTCCTTGAATTTCTCCACGTTTTAACAGAAGAGGTTCGTCTCATAGCTTCTAGAACTTTCTAGGAGAATATTATGTCACAGAACGACTCCTTCCGCAATCAGACTCCT
Source organism: Limonium bicolor (assembly GCA_023374045.1). Lineage (NCBI taxonomy): Eukaryota > Viridiplantae > Streptophyta > Magnoliopsida > Caryophyllales > Plumbaginaceae > Limonium > Limonium bicolor. The sequence goes on from JAIOTZ010001989.1 coordinate 16,768, forward strand.
TCGTTACCTAGACTTACTCTGATGCTATTATCAGTGATACTTCTTATGTCACCAGACTTACTTTGTTGTCATTATCAGCAAAACCTTGGGTTCCAATAGATGCAACGTCATTATCTCACCTCCATTGATATCCAGCAAAGGAGGCAAGTACACATTGCTTAGTTGTAGAGAATAAGCAATAGAGGCGACATGACTAGGTCGCCTCCGTTGATCTCCAACAAACGCGGCAAGGTTGTAAACTCGCCCCCATTGTTTGTTGTAGAGAATAAGCAACAAAGGTGACATGACTAGGTCGCCCCCGTTGATCTCCAACAAACGAGGCAATTAAAATGTCGCCCCCTTGATCTTTTATTTTGAAAAAAAAAAAATTCATTTAGGGCTCCCACAACCCCATATATCAAGGTCTGCCACAAACCAATTACGGTGCATTTTTATTGCAGAAAATGAATGTGCTTTACATTAGTTTTTGATTCCGTCAACTAGTACAAAGCTGACCAATCAAGCTCATTACAATCAGGAGCAGTATATGTTTCATATCTGGCTTCATAAATGCCAATGTGATTGCTCTCAATCATACACATGCCTGCAGAATTACTTGCAGAAGATACGCACTCTGCCAAAGCCATCAACCCAGCTCATCCAAGAGACTGGTGCTTCGCAATAGATGCTAAGTTGCTCAAGAAGGAAATGCACCTCCTGCAAATACAACCATAATTTATATTTTCTAGCCAAGATATAGGAAGATCGTTGCTAGTAATTAATGTCAGTGATCTAGAAAGTCAATAACTTTCAAGGTCCAAGAAAAATATAATTTCATAAGCTGATGTAGTTCAAGTATATGCTTAATATGCCTATAAAGGAAATACACGACAATGAGTGTTCAACATATCCCATAACCACCCCACCCCGACAGTCTTAATTAATTGCAGTGAGAAATTAAAGAAAACCAATAGAATTTTGAAGGTCTCATTCACAAGTCAGTTCCCATCAGAAAGATATAATTGAACTTATGAAGAAAATAAGTAATGACAAGATATAAAAGGATGAGACAATCACTGGTGCAGAAAATGTTTAATACCACGGTTATTTTGTTTAAAAACCACGGTTTATAACCGTGGTATATGCTCGTGTCGCATATTAAGAAATGACTATAAACCACGGTTATGAACTGTCGTTTAAAGTAAGGAAAAAAACCACAGTTTGTGGAAACCGTCGTTTAAGACCGTTTCTCTCGCGGATTCCATTGACTTTATACGACGGTTCCGAGTATGAACCGTGGTATATAGTGACCTTTATACGACGATTCCAAATAAAACTATGGTATAAAGTTGATCAAAAACGATGGTTTTTTGGCAAACAATGGTTTATAGTCTCGCGCCATTAAATTTTAAACCATGGTTTTTCAATGAACCGTGGTTTTTTTTAATTTTTTTTTAGTTTTTTTAGCTTCTACCATGGGTTTTCTAACACAACCCAATATAATCACATATACAACCTGTACAGGGCATCCAACTGGAATTGCCCTCTGGCAACCAACCACACTATATGCACAACTAGCAAAACAAGTTGCTAGTTTTGAATTGCAACATCAAAAAATGAATTGCTTAAACCCATTCAAACTTTTCAAAAATAAGAGAGAGTAACTTTACAAACTTTTAAAGTCTACGTTGCTTCAGCACAAACAAAAATATAAGTCTAACTACACTAGGATAAGATCTAAGAAACACTTAAGTAATTTTTACACCAAAACTGCGATAAATGATCTCTTACAAAATCCAGGTCCGCTTTGGCATACGTGGCCCGTGCTTTTCTGAAAAACGAAACGAGCTGTCCATAAAAAGAACCTGATCATCATTAGCACACACAATTTTATTAATGCAATAACTTTAATTAACTAAACTTCGATTGGTATCGGTTACCTTGTCATCATCATCAAGCGTGTCAATATTTTTAACAATCTCATACATGTACCGCATCACATAATAGCCACAACTCTGTGAATCAGGCTGTTTAGGACACTATCATCACACCATCCATGGATTACCAACTTTAGACAGATCATGAAAATTAAACGTTACTTTAATACAAACATGTTTAAAATGATTACTTACGGTGTGTAATAGAAGTTCATGATGGAGAATGGTTTACCCATGTCACTTAAACCATACTTATGACCACTGCATAACATAGCATTAAAAATGAAGCCATTTATTAGATGCCAATAATCCGGGACAAGCTTAAAACAAATGCAAATGCATGAAAATTTTACAGACTCACTCCTTCAACAATTTCTCTATAGCGATCTCTCGATGGTCATCAGCGCCTAACGGGTCTAGTATCAACAAGCATGAGGTGTCGATACACAACACCATCAATATCCAATGATTGCTACCACAGGTAAAACAAAGAATGTGTTGTAAAACATATTTAATTTCCATAAATCACATAAATGTAATTAGGAAGCAAAAAAATCCAGTTATTGTGTACTTACATTTGATGATATAGGATTACCAAATATCTGCTTCGTCTTCGCACCGCAACACAAAATCCACGCCTCATTTGCTGTGTACATACTTTAGCATCCAATGCGGCCTGACTTGCTGACATCAATTGCAGACACAAGAAAGTGATAGCAACTAAACTGTTGTTCGCTTGTAGTCTAGCAGTCAAACACCTAAACAACATTTTATAAAAAAATATGTTAAATAGTTTTAAAAAATGAAAGATAATTTAATAATTTAAAAGACACTTACGTACACACAATAGGCCTGGATCACAGCAATGTTAAGGAGGTCTCCCATCAACAATTCCTTAACATCGCTTACGGTAATCATCAGTTCCATGGGCTCGGTGGTGTGGAAAATATGCATAGGCACTTTCATGTTGAAGTTGGTGACACTCTCCTCCCTCGTCATGAGAAAGTCATACAACATTTTTTGTCTGCCTGTCAACTTCTTCAGAAACTTGGGTGCTAGAATGGGGGATCTCCTAGGAGTCATATCAAAAGGTTTCATCACTTCCTTTCTCACAGTACTCTGACTCTCCTCAGTTGATTTCCCCACTTCCTTCCCCTTATCCACCCTCCTCTTCGTAACCGGCTTTTCCTTATGTCTAATAGTATATAAAATTTAAACAATAACATACAATTCAACAATCAAATTAAACAATAAACATTGAAGCATGTAAATAGTTTACCTCGTCACTGACATCAATGAGAGAATACGGCCATGGAACAACTGAAGATTTTACGTCAATCAATTTTCTCCACTCATTCCACTCCAATGGAAGCGGAGATTCCTCATGGCCATGCACAATGTCGTCTACCGACACACGAGCGTGAAGAGATGGGATGCGCTTGAAATGTACTAGAGTGTTCGGTCCGGTCTGTAAAACCCGACCGTAAGCAACTTGTACAGTCCCACCATCCAACACTTGAAATAGATGGCATGATTTAGACGCCTACATCAACTCACAACAGTAAGCCAACTAATAAAATTTGTTTTCAAGCAAGTTAAAATAAATAAGGAGGAAAAAAACAAACCTAAAGGTTTTGATAGGGGAATGTGTCGCTTGTAGAAGGAGAGGGTGTAGGATGACTAGTGGTCTGTGAAGGAGCAGGGACCAATGCAGCAGTAGCATGGGGTGTAGGATCGAGCATCGGTGTATCCGGCGTCACGGTAGGACCAGGTGTCGGTGTAGGATCCGGCGTCGGTGTAGGAGCAGGTGTCAGTGTAGGATCTAGCATCGGTGTAGAAGCAGACCCCTGGCCCAACACAAAAGCCTCAAGCCTTCGCAGGCGGTCCTCATAGACTCGGTGCTCCGCAACTAAACGTTGTTCCACCTCATGCTCTACTACCTCCTTCACCCGTGTCTCCATCATTTTCTCTATGATTTCAGCCTGTGGTCTTGCTCGAGATGAAGGAAACACGTCTCTTTGGAGAACTTCCCCTCCTAACCCCCACACTCGACCTGGGTGATCCTTTTGCCCAATGGCCTGGTTCAGTGGATCATCCTGACTCGAAGGGGTCGGAACCATCTCCCATTGCTCAATAGATCCAGACTATTTTAAATTACAAACAAATACTAGAAATGAAATTACTAATTAGTAAACAACAACTTTTAAAAATAAATACTTACAATCTTGGAAGCCAACTCAGCAGTCTCATTTTGCGGGAACACATACACTCCCTCGTCATTTTTCTTCATCCGACCTAACATGTATGTCTGCATCCTACATGCATCATCAACATTCTCAGCAACTGACTGAGTGTCGTCTTCATTAACTTTCGTCAGCAAGCCCTTGCTCTTCCACTTCTCCAAGCGCCCCATATACCCAGCTCGTCCCATGTAATGCTTATATATATTCTTCGCCCGGTTACGTCTCGCTTGTTCTTGACGTCTCTGTTACAAAATTTGTACATTAGTAAGTTATTTACAAAGATAAAAAATATTCGTAAAATTTGTTCCTTAAATAATTAAGAATAAAGAATTGTAAAAGTACCTTAAACTCTTCAGTCTGGCGACTGTCGTAGAATATCTTCCAGTCCTCCTCTGTGATCATACCATCATATACCACCCACGGCGGTGACGGTTTGGAGCCCGGTTTGTTAATCCAACCATCCACCAATCGGTGCTTGAACTGCCTCATAGATGTCGCTAGAAGTGACATAATCTTAGTCCGAAGATCATTCGCGAGTTTGTACCACTTCTGCACCATCTGCCACATGATGTCTTTGTCCACCTTTTCTTGCTCCTTCCAATCCTTATTGATAGAGCAGTGGGATTTTATCATCAATCCCAAGTAAGAAGCAAACTGCTGCTTCAACCCACCAGAATGTCTAAGGTACTTGTCCCAGACCAAATCAATAGGAGAATCCTTCTTCACCTTCAAACCACAGGTCGGTCCACGTCCCTTCCGAGGGTTTTGCGAAGTAGAAGTAGCTGGTGGTTCTTCAGTAGGGACGTCATCATCAATATCATCCAACCCCAACAATACATCCTCCTCAACTCTATCGTCAGGATCCATAATCTGAAAAATAATCAACAACAACAAGGTTAATAGAAATATCTACTTAATCAAATGTTGAAGTGTGACAAAATGAAAATTGTTTTATATATATAATATTGCTAACCAGACTTACATAATAAATATTTCATCGATCAATCCACAATCCTTCATTGTGGTCGGACCTTCGACATTCAAAATTGATTACATTGTCCACCTTCATCGGCAACTGAATAGGTACATCTATTTCATCTTCATAATCGTATTCATCCTCATCAACAACATCATCAATCCCAACTATCGATCTTTTACTCTGCATCACAATAGACCATATGGGATTACACTGATCACGACAGTAGAATACTTTTTTTGCCTTTGACGCAACAATAAAGGGTTCATCGGTAGGAGCCGCTGTTGTTAAGTCAACTTGCTTCATACCTTGATCCTCCTCACGATATCCCTGTTTGTTGTCCACCCATTTGCAATGAAATACACAAGTTTCATAACTAGTGTAATTCAAGACCCAGATATCTTCAACAACACCACAATATTCTTTCTTCAGTGTATTACGACTTGTTCCTGTGAAAATATCTTGTGAAGCGATAAGATGCACACCACTGTTCTGGTTTGTCGAGTTACGATCATGACGTTCAGTGTAAAAAGAAAATCCATTTATATCATATCCTTTATAAGACAACACATCGAGATTTGGACCGAGTGCCAACAACTGGGTCATTTTATACACGTTCCTTGAATCTCCATACAACACCTTCTCTTTGAACCACTTAACAAATGTCACATTCTGCTCTTTTTTCAATTTGGCATTACTCATCGTTGGGTGTTTTGTTTTGAGGTAGGCTAGGTGTGCTTCAAAATACGGTTCGACACTTTCAGAGTGATTCAACACAACACGATGTGCCTTGTTTAATGTATCAATATCAACTCTGCATAATTTTTTTCCACAGGTACCAACACCTTTAAGCCTGCCATCGTGTCTTGCTTTTGGTAATCCCATAACATCAACACCTTGTAAGTAGTGAGTGCAGAAGTCAACCACCTCCTTGGTTACTGAACCTTCAATTATGCTTCCCTCTGGACGCCAACGGTTTTTCATTTTCTTTTTCAGTATACCCATGTATCTCTCAAACGGATACATGTATCGAAGGTATAACAGACCACAATGTTTGATCTCTCTAACAAGATGAACAAGTAGATGCACCATAATATCAAAAAACGAAGGAGGAAAATACATCTCCAACTGACACATGGTGATCACAAGGTCATTCTGTAGTTTATCCAGCATCTCCACATCAAGCACTTTACACGAAATCCCTTTGAAGAAAACGCATAAATTTTAATAGTTTTTCTGACATCAGTTGGAAGGATCCCACGGATTGCAACCGGAAGTAAGTGTTGCATCAACACATGATAGTCGTGAGACTTCATCCCTATCAATTTAAGATCAGACATTGATACCAAACTTGATATGTTTAATGAGTAACCAGATGGCACTTCAATATGACGAAGAGAACTACAAAAACTGAATTTCTCTTCTTTGGATAATGTGTGACAAGCGGGAGGCAAGAATGTCCGTTTCCCTCTTTGTTGTGGTGCGAGTTCTTCTCGTATACCCAATTCAACCAGATCTTTTCTACCCTTCAAATGGTCTTTTGTCTTGCCTTTCACGTTTAGCAGTGTCGCACTAACACTTTCACCAATGTTTTTCTCCTCGTGCATAGCATCAATGCAATGTCTCGCCTCTAAATGTTGCCAATATTCTAGTTCCCAAAATATTGATTTTTTCTTCCAGATGCTCTTTTCAGTGGCTTTAATTGGTGGACCGAAGTTGTTCACAACATTCTTTAATTGATTGTAAGTCTCAGTAGCAGATAGTGGTGGTCGTGAGACTGCATGATCGGTTTTTCCATTAAACTCTTTGTAATATTACGGTATTTGTGACCTTTCGGGAGGAATTTCCGATGGCCCATGTACACATTTTTGCCACTGTGTTTCTACCATATGGTGCAAGTTTGATCTCCACATATAGGGTACGCTAGTGCTCCTTTAATTGTGTATCCTGAGAGGTTGCCGTATGCAGGGAAATCATTGATTGTACAAAACAACATAGCCCAGAGCGTGAAATTTTCCATACCGTATGAATCATACACTATTGCACCTTCATTCCACAACAGTTGTAAATCATCAATAAGTGATTGCAAAAACACATCAATTTTGTGTCCCGTTTGTTTTGGACCCGATATCAACAGAGAGAGAAGAATATGTCTGGGCTTCATGCACAACCATGGCGGCAGATTGTATATTGTCAATAAAACAGGCCAAGTACTGTGTATGCTGCTCAAAGTGCCATAAGGGTTCATCCCATCTGTGCATAAACCAAGTCTTAAGTTCCTTAGGTCTGTACCGAACTGAGGGCATATTTTGTCAATGTTTCTCCATTGTGGTGAATCAACTAGATGTCTCAATTTACCATCATTCTTTCTATGTGTAGCATGCCATCGGAGGTTCTCAACATCTTTTTGAACTGCAAACAAACGTTTGAATCGGGGAATTATCGACAGATACCACAACACCTTCGCAGAAGAACCTACTTTAGTGCTTATGCGGTTTGTCTCATCCTTTTTTACATAACGTGATTCCCCACATTCAGAGCAACGGTCATCCAACTCATTCTCCTTCCAGTACAACATACACCCATTTGGACAGGCATGTATTTTTTTGTATTCCATACCCATTGGACACATTAACTTCTTTGCTTCATATGTTGTTGTGGGTATAACATTGTCATCTGGTAGTATATTCTTCAGCAGTTGTAGCAGAGCTGTAAAACTAACATTGTTCCATCCATACCTCGCCTTCAAATTGAATAGTTTAGGACAACACTCGATTTGTTTAGCTTCTGTGTATCACATCCACTATACAACGGTTCCTTGGATGACTGCATGAGATTTCGAACGCTTTGGGTTTGTTGGAAAAATATTGTTCAACATCTTCCATCATTGCATTAAGATCCTCCTCATCTGAATCACTAACTAGTGAATCATCTTGAGTATCCCCACAATTGTGTGAAACATCCATTTCTGATTGCTCTGAAACAACGTTATCAGCACATTCAAACACTTGTACTGAATGCTGACCATGCAGTAGTGTTATGGCTTCATAATCTTCTGTAAACCCTCTGCGAATCAGATGATCCTTAATCTTGTCCACACCTCGGTATTTGAAGTCGTTCTTGCAATCAATACACGGACATCGAATATATCCCTTATCCCTTAGTTTAAGATTGTCAACAAGAACCTTGCAAAATTTATTGACCCCTTCTAGGTACTGGATGTCCAATCTGTCACTGTACATCACTGAGCGCTCCATCTCCTTTTTCAACACACACCAGATGTCGTGAACTCGTTCCACTGATCTTCTCGTTTTTGATTTACAGATTTAACAACCTAAACCTATCCGATCACCTTTGGTCTCACCTAGGAACAAATTAATAATATATAGTAGTTCACTGATAATTTCGACAGCATTACCCTACAGTTCTCCTGTTGTAGATATATATATGAATTGATTCAATTCATATATATATGTACACTAGAAGAACACTAGGGTAATGCTGTCGAAATTATCACTGAATTACTGTATATTATTAACTCATTCACAACCTAGATGGTGAGATCAAAGGTCATTGGACAGTCCCAACAGGGACTATCTAAGACATACCTCTATCAGGTAAATCTTAGACAAGTAATTCTATGTTTGAACTGATTTTCCATTGTTTAATAGAAAAAC
>JAIOTZ010001990.1:0-25561 GCA_023374045.1 Limonium bicolor
TCTGCAACCCAGCTCAAAGCAATTGAAATTCGCATCATCAGTTTCCTTCCCCCTTTTTTTGCGAGTTCATTATTTCCGTGAATTGGTCTTAAGACCCAAATACAGAAATGATAGCAGATGAATGGACACAGATAAACCATATTCAAATGATTTCTCATCAAATTGACGCTTAGAATAATCAATGTAAAGGGCCAGGAAACATAATCGCATGAGCTCCACAAGTGCAAAGGTATATGTGACACAAAATTGATAGTAGAAAAGTAAATCACTGCAATCAACACAATTGTACATGGTCATACGTTTACACCTGAATCATAAGAAGAATTTGTGGGTTAGGAAGAATACCTGGATATGAGCTCGCAAGGTTTTTTAGGGAATTAAACATCCGCACGGATCTTGCTACTCAAAGAAGAAGGAAAACCACACAATTTCGCACCGACTGCAGCACTAGTCTCACGGTGAAGAGAATGAAGACGACCGACTCCAGAGTTCAGAGAAGAAGGGAGATCGATACTAGAAAAAAGCAAATTACCTACGGACGATTCCGTAGGTAATCCGTAGGTAATCAGAATTACCGACGGAATACCGATAAAATTTTACCCAAACCATCCGTCGGTATATAATTGGTCGGTAATTAGATTACCGACGGAAAAGTGGGTCCGTCGGTAAATTACCTACGGATTACCTACGGAAATGTAGCCATACTTACCTACGGATTACCATGGAACTGTCCGAAGGTAAATTCCCTACGAATCCGTCGGTAATCGAATGCCACGTCATCGTTTCCTCTTATTATAATATCCGTCGGCAATCCGTAGGTAATATTTTACCTACGGATTACCGACAGAATTGTACACGGGTCATTTTTGTTAGGCGTTCCATAGGTAATCCGTAGGTAAAATATTACCTACAGAATATTCCGTAGGTAATATTTTACCTACGGATTACCTACAGACATTTATACCAGCTGTTATTATTAGAGACCGTAGGTAATCCGTAGGTAATCCATAAGTATTAATACATTTTTTATATTTTGTATTTATTTGATCAAATTTAGTTTATATTGTGATTTATTCTTTATTTTTAAATATTTGAATTATAAAGCTATTTCAGAATTAAAATTATTTACATATATTATAAAACATAATACTTAGAATATTTAACTCATTTTATAAATCTGAAAAATAATATTCAACATCGCAAATAGAACAACCATAAAGTCATACTGATAAAACCTAAAAGTTTACGTTAATCATACATACACCATATCAGTCACTCTCTGAACTATCAGACTTATCAGTATCTTATCCCTAGCTTTTAGCAGGTTCCCTTTCGCTGGAACCTGAGCATGTGATGTAGATGGTGGGGCATGAGGTGCAGTCTGTGGTGGGCCCCACCATCCCTGAGTCGGCCCAGACCACCATCCCTGTGCCGGTATCCCACTCTGTGACCCAACTGCTGAGGGTGGACCCCACGATGAACTCGTCTGATGAGAACCAGGTGCAGCTGAAGATGGACCCCATGAGGGCCCGACCTGATGAGAACCTGAAGGAGGAGGTGGACCCCACTGTGACCACGGAGCGCTGGCCATCAACTGCGAGAACTGCTGTGAAATCATCTCCTGGCGCTTCAGCATCTCCTCATCCCGCCTCTTCATCTCCTCATCCCGCCTCCTCATCTCCTCCCAATCTTCTCTTGATATTGTTGTATCTCCGCTTTCATCTTAGCATCAACCTCCTCTTATACTGCTGAAATCTTTGCTCATCAAATGTAGATGTCGAGGCGGTAGTACGGGTATATTGCTCCGGGTAGTATTGCTTGGCAGAGTCCGCAAGACCATACACTCTTTGCTTCTTCGACTTTCCCTTCGCAGCCTTGTAAAAAGCCTTGTTTACCTCTACTGGATCAACAGGCTGAGATGTGCCAGCTTCATCAGAATTTGTAGTGGTCGGCAACTCTTGCTCGATTTCATCCTACATAAATATAGAAAGTTATGAATGTTAGTAATTAAATAGCGAACACTAATATTCAAATTAGGTGTTTATAAACACTAAAACATACCACCACTGCTTTAGCTTTCGGACAACTAAATACCCTTTCTCCACGATCATTCTTTTTGTATGAGTATGAAGAAACAGGGTGTATGCATCCACCGGTGCACCTTTCTTTTTTTCCTTCAGTGAAAAAACACACATTCAAGTATTAGTAAACGGTGATCAAAGATTTAATGTATACCAATGTTTGAATACTAATTAACCAGCATAAACAACAATTGATATACCTTGTCCCATTGCAACTAAATTTAGCACGTAAGATAAATGATTGTCAACTAATTTTAACAAATGTTGTACTTGTGTAATAAGACTAGGTAAACTTTTTTTTTGATAAGTGGCTGTTGAAACAGTTGTGAATGCGATACTAAGGTATGGATTGAACCATTCTCGCTTACAAAAATACAAAAATGGAAATGAACCCAAGAGCGGAAGTACTGAAAAGAAAAACTGAAAATAAAGATTAATCAGGGAGAGGAGATTTAAAAGGTTGGTAGAAGATATGATCAGTTGTACTGACATGGAGGATATGCCTACGCACCACCATATAGCAGGAATCTGCTAGTTCCTTTTGGTTTTTCTTTTCATACTTTTTAACCTCACATTACTAGCAATCAATATTAACAATCAACGAAACTATAGATGAGAAAGTATAATTACCACCAAATCTTTCACTGATCGTAATTGGGACATAAAAATATCTTCATGTTAAGAGTTGAGTTTGATCAATGAAAGAGTGTAGAATTTTGCAAATTTCCACCCAAAGCTGATCATACATCACCTAATTTTTGTCGGTAATCGCATAAATTATACTACTTCAACAACTTTACGGAAGAGGTAAATAGAGTTATGGGCAAGAGGGACGAGATAGCACACTACATAACATCTTAACAGTTGTATGATAATGCTCATATGTTGTAACCAAACCTATCCCGTTTGCTGACCCCACAAAATACTCATCAGGAAACATTTTGGTAGGGAAGTTCAAGATATTATATCCGTGATCAGGTTGGATTTCTTGGACAGTTGTTTTATCATCTAGTTCTTTGTGGTGTGGGCAAACTGAATTGATCTTTCTTGTTGCTATTGTGGGTTTTGGTAGGGAAGCTCAACCAGTACACTGAAGCAGTTTTGATTTAATTCAAGGAATCCTCATGCATTAGAAATCAAAATTCTAGTAAAAAGGGGTACCTAGCTCCGACCCCATGCATTGCATATAAAAATTCTAGTAAAAAGGGGTACCTAGCTCCGACCCCATGCATTGCATATAAATTCTAGTAAAAAAGGGGTACCTAGCTCCGACCCCATGCATTGCATATAAAAATTCTAGTAAAAAAGGGGTACCTAGCTCCGACCCCATGCATTGAATCAAAATTCTAGTAAAAAGGGGTACCTAGCTCCGACCCCATGCATTTTATTAAAATATACGTACCAGTTTCTCCTTATGATCAGGGTAAGAGCGTGAACCGCCACAGTGGGTTGACATTCCAGCTCCTGGTTCGAACTCCGTACGTCTGTTTTTGGAGTTCACCTCTCGTATGCGTCGAAACTGGGGAGAGTTCCACACTTGCTCCCACGCTCTCAAGATCTCTTGATCAAGTGACGGTCGAAGTTTATGTTCAGTCCTGATCTCGTACAATACTTCTCCGTAGCGTCGGGCACCCTTTTGGCAAAACTTGTCATACACAATACTTTCAAATGAGGGATCCCATCGAAATTTCTTCTGCAGTTCACAATATATATAAAAAATGTCAACTATATATCAAAACAAAAAAATATAAAAAATATCAAGTAGCCATGACTTTATTACCCTAAACTCCTCAAAATAAAACCGTTTTGCTCCTCCAACAGTCCCTTCCACGAATACCCTCAGGAAACCACTTCCTATCGAATATTTGTCGGAAGACTCGAGTCACTTCATTACTTGGTCTCATACCACTTGTATGATAGCAAAAGAGTGATTAATTAGAAAAAAAATAAATCAACTACATAATTAATTCACATTGCATAACACAAGAATAAAGATTATTTCACATACCCAGATTCAGAAAAGGTAATCAGAATACGAGGGTCAGAAGTTGAGGCACTCGCACTGCCACTTGCACTTCCACTCTCCACATGCATCTCTGTAGAGTGTGTGGGGTGGTCTCCAAGGAATCCCCACCAGCGGAGTATCATCTGGTGTGCTGATGGTACCGTTAGACACCACTAGATGGTGGTATCTGACAAGCATCTTGCTGCTCCTGAGGAACAGTCAAGGGTGCCTCCTGCTGCTGCTGCTCACTACCACCATCAGCAGCTGCCACTGATGACTCCGCACGATCACCAACATTCTTACTCTTCTTCTTCTTTTTGGGGAAGAGGCGTTTGACCACACCCGAACCAGCCATATCTGCACACATATAAAATGAATTAGATATAATCAAACAATATTGTAATATTCATAAACAACTATCTACGAGTTAATTTACATTTGTCATTCAGAATCATAATCATCATCATAATCATCATCATAATCAATCTCTTCCAAATCTTCTTCCAATTCATCTTCCACTTCTTCAGCATCTCCAACCTCGTCCCCCTCTAGGTCACCACTTTCTAAATCCTCTGCAACAGAATCAATCGTGTCTACCAATTCAATAGGTACATCCTCTTCATTAGGGATAAAAGTAGATACATCAACCCCCTCAACTCCTTCTTCTTGAAGTGGTTGTGCCTCTTCTTCATTTGAAACTGAATCGGGCATGTCTAATATGCTTCTTGCTTTAATTTTACAGACAGACCACCATGCTTGAACATCCTTCTTTTTAGAAGGGTACGAGCAGTAATATACTTGTCTCGCTTGTTCCGCCAATATAAACGGTTCATAATTCTTTATCCTCCTTGTATGTTTGATGTCTGCTATTTTATATATTGGGTGGATAACACAACCATCCTTTGAGTTATCGAACCACGAACACTTGAATATGATCACCTTCTTCATAGGGTACGCCGGGTACTCTAACTCAATAATATCGTCCAACATTCCATAATAATCATATTCTGTGCTCGATTCACCAGCAGCGGATACGCATACTCCACTATTTACTGTTGAACGACCAACTTCATGCGCTCTTGTAAGAAATTTGAACCCATTCACAAAACAACCGGAATATGATTTTGCCACATTTAGCGGTCCTTGTGCCAAACTCCGTATGAAATGATTGGGGATTGTGTCATTGTTTGACTGTTTAAGACAACAAACAAGAAGAATCATGTCACAACTAGCTAAGGTGATGACATAGTTGTATTTTCAAATTCATGAAGTTCTAATATGTAGCTTACATATGAATTGAACCACGCACTAAATTCTTTCTCCAACTTTCTGTTAATAGCAACATCATCGATTGAAGGATTTTGCTCTTGCAGTTCATCGATAAACTTTCTGTGAAACACAAGCGAACAGATACGGTCAACATATATGTTCTTTGAGTTTAACTTTTATAGAAAACTTAGCATTTGTATTCTTACTCCACATAAGGCTCGAGTTCCGGAGTGTTCAACAACACATATGTCTGGGCAGCAGCTAAGTCTTTCGGTGTTAGATAAACCGAAGTAGCTTTCCCAATTAGTCTTCCGCTTGATTTGAAGATAGAGATCCTATCAGGGTCATCATCTACTTCATCAATGTCAACTTCATTCCTTCCCACTCTATAGCGATAAGAGGGTTCACCATCACCAAAATAGAAGGTGCTGAATTTAGTAATCTCCTCGAGAAGATAACCATTGCATATTGACCCTTCAACGTGGTTTCTGTTTTTGACTTTCCTTTTCAACTTGCCCATGTATCTACAACATTCATATTCATATACCGTAAGAATAATGAATGAACTCATCTATTAACACTGACTGAATCAGTTATCAACAAAATACGTGGCTTACCTCTCAAAGGGGTACATCCATCTGTATTGCACAGGTCCAGCTAGACTAGCCTCGTAAGCCAAGTGGATTGGAAGATGCTCCATTGAGTCAAAAAAGCTCGGAGGAAATATCATCTCCAATTTGCAAAGAATGAGTGCAATATTATCTTTCATTTGTTGTAGATTTGTTTCGTACAACGATGTTGCAGTCAACTCTTTGAAGTGAAGACACAACTCGGTGATTGCCTCCCACACCGCTCGAGGGAGAAGATGACGAAAGGCTATAGGCATGAGTCGGTGCATAAATACGTGACAATCATGACTCTTCATCCCGAATACTCTCCTACTCGTCATGTCAACACATCTACCAACATTAGAGGCATACCCATCTGGGAACTTTATATTTTTAACCCATTCACAAAAAATGTCCTTCTGTTGTCTGTCCAATACATAAGATGCCTTTGGATATCTCTTACTCCTTGCATCAAATGCCAACTCAGGACGCTCACAGTAGTCATTGAGTTCTTGACGTGATTTTTCATGATCCTTTGTCTTATGTTTAACATTGAGTACAGTGTTGAATATGTTGTCAAAACAATTTTTCTCAATATGCATCACATCCAAGTTGTGTCGGATTAACAACTTACTCCAGTACGGTAGATCCCAAAAAATACTCTTCTTACTCCACCCACAGTTCCTAGCAATGGCAGCATTTGTTTCGTCAGAGCCAACTTCAGTCACTTTCTTAAGACCTAACCGGTCTATTTCTGCCAATATCTCATCACCCGGTCCACACACGTGGTGCTCTACCCAAAACTTTTTTACCTTTCCTGAATGAAGTAGTGTCGCGAAACTTGTGTCTTGGTCGTAAAAATTTCCTACTATTGTCAAACCAGGATTGTTTCCGACTGCAGCGAAGGTGAAAGCATCACTTGCATCCATGCAGTGCGGACATGCTAATCTTCCAGCTGTGCTCCATCCAGAAAGCATTGCATGCTGGAAAATCACTGATTGTCCACATCAACGCAGCTCTCATTGTGAAATTTTGTTTCTTAGAAACATCGTAAGTGTTAACTCCTTCACCCCATAATTGTTGTAGCTCTGCAATAAGAGGCTGCAGATACACATCTATCCGCCCTTTTGGATTTTTCGGTCCAGGCACCAAGCATGTTAAGAAGAAGAATTCATCTTTCATGCACATCCCAGGTGGGAGATTGTAAGGAGTCAGGATGACAGGCCACAATGAATATGGTCGCCCAGATGGCCCAAATGGCTGAAATCCGTCAGTGCACAGGCCAAGGCGCACATTTCTAACTTCTTTAGCAAATTCAGGATTGCTCTCATCAAAATGTTTCCATGCTCTAGAGTCAGATGGATGACACATCTTGCCATCCTCCATTGTGTGCTCAGCATGCCAACGCATTTCACTTGCTGTTGCCGGAGAAGCGTACAGTCTTTGAAGTCTTGGTATGATGGGGAAGTAATGCATTTTCTTTCTTGGGATCTTTGTTTTCCTTCGTTTAGAACCCTCAGCCACTGGTTTGTACCTTGGTTCGTGACAAAACTTGCAAGAATCAAGATCTTTGTCTTCCCTCCAGTATATCATACAATGATTGATGCATGAGTGAATTATCTCCACAGGAAGCCCAAGACCTTTGACTACTTTTTTAGCACCATAGTAGTCCTTTGGAATATGGTTATCATTTGGCCACAAATCATGATATGATTGACAAACTTTATCAATGAGTGTTTGTGAGGCTTGATGGTCAGTCTTCATTGAGAGCAACGAACAATCAATGACAATAGTGTGTGTTTTCCATCAAATAACTTCTTCCTGGCAGCCTCCATAAGCTCAAAAAATTTTTAGCTTCTGGGTTAGGAGGCTCCTCCACATCATCACTTATGTCCAAATCATCCTCCGTAACTGCTTCATTGAAGGATCATCATCCATTGGTTTGGTTCGTATTGAGCATCAAAAGCGTTGACAACCATTGTCTCATAGTTGTTCAATGTTGATGTCTGATCACTTGTTGTATCAATGCGACTTACAAATCAGCCGAATTAATAGAACCTACTTCACCATGGAAGTTCCAGACAAAGTAGCCATACATGAATCCCTTCTTTGCCAGATGTACCTTGACCATATCAGCACTAGATATGAGTATTCATGCAGCGACGCAAGGGACAAGGACATTTGATTTTGTTGTTCTCCCTCACACACTCAGGATGTGATAGTGCGAACGCAACAAATTCCTCTATCTTTGCCAACCATTCTTGGGTTGGCCTCCCATTTCGCATTCGCACTAAATCATACATCCAACGTCTATCTGAACTCATCTTATCTATAGAATTAATGTGTCTAATGGTTAGTGTATAAAAAATGGTGTCGGAGTGTTAAAGATTATGAATCTACTAGTATGATTGTCAATAATAATCATATTAAATAGTAAGAGAGCATAATAATAACATCAATCAAGTATTACTTAAGTGTATAAACAATTTAGAGTATGACTTTTTGTTGTTATTAAAAAATAAACACAATAACTCAATCCTAGTGAAATTCAAGTAAATAATTATTATAATCAGATTTCAGCTAAAAGATTATAGGTCCAAACACGTTTCAAAGAGCTGAAGCAGATTAGCGATGCGTAAAGTTCGAAATACCCGAACTTTACCAATTAGCAGCTAAAACAGAAGGGAAAATTGAGTATTAGTCAAAAGATTGAATTGCTGAGGGAGGCATTACTACCACACCTGGAGTGAAGATAAACACTAGCAATCACTCCCCACCTTGTTTGGCTTTATGTAGAATAAATATGACTGCACCACAGTCCAAACTCTACACCACTTGTACTATGTTTTAGAAGATGAAAGCAACAACAACACATGTACGTTTCTGTTTTGTGGAAACTTTCAGATCTCTGAAATGGAGTAGAGGCAGCCAGCGGCAAATTGTAATAATGCTTATATAATTCCAATTAAGAGAGTAGATTAGGGTGAATTTGAAAACACTTCCATCTCAACCGTTGACATACTGGAGACAGTAGTAGCTGATACAGCTGTGAAGAATAAGTCTAAATCACTTGGAATACTACTACTGCTACTACTATCGGAAGATGAATTTGGATTATTTAGAGCTTTGAGGATTAGAAAACCTATAACTGACACAAAGAAAAATACCATAGCTGAAACCAAAAGGCATGTTATAAACGAATTAGAGTGTGCGCGCGGCTACCATCCAATCCATAGTCTGCCTGCCTACAAGGCATCTGAAATAATGACAAATATAAACAATTTGATTCCTTTGTTACTTGTTACTGTAATGTTTTTTTTTTCTTTCTCAAATGATTAATAATTGGAACGACTTTCTATTACCTTTTACAATCCTTAGCTCTGTTATATTTACAAATGATTAATAATTAATATTCAAGTTGTCGTCAGGATTTAAATCAATCTTTGTCCTCGTGAATGTAGATTTTAGGAAGATTGCATAGTGATTTTTCTCTTCTTTGTGATTGATGTTTCATGATTCTGATCAATTCTTGATGATTATTGGATTTGTTAACCACCACTGAGTTAATAGATTTAGAAAAAAATGTGGAACAGATTAACCTAGACATTGAAAGAATTATAGACTTTTTTTTATTTAAGTCATGCCAGCCTTCAGGAAGAATGCCATTCCATTAACTTCAATCCCCAGCCAAACCAACATCACAGTTTGCTTGCAGAAATATACACACACGAAAAGAGAGCAACTCTACAAGTGGGGCTGTAATTGTAAGTAAAACCTACTAAGAAGTAGAAGGATCATCCCAAATAACCAATAGAAGCTACAAAGTTTGATATGAACATTCTACCGAATTCGATTTTACAGGTTACAGCTAATCAACATCCAAACACGATTGAATCATACTTAGTGTTTACTTGTTGCCAATTGAAATTTAGATGCACGATAGTGAGTTTTCAGCTTATCTTATTGCTTTTCCAAGATCATGTACTGCAAAATACATTTCCTTTGTCTATCTCATTTTTTTTATCTCTTATTCAAACATATCCATGCGTAACAGATGGGCCAAGAGGAGATAAGTGCAAGTGGAACATCATATCTCAATCGCACAGAGGCAGGAAATGTTGAGAAGATAGTGACTACCTTTTGAGGAGTGGAGTAGTCCCTAGTCAGGTGAATTATGCGCTGCTCATTTCTCTGTAATTCTTGCCACTTTATTTATTATTTAAAAGTTGTACGTTCAGTAATCCAGTGAGTTCGGTAACCTAATTTTTTTACAGATTGAGGTGATTACTCCATATGAGGGGCAAAGGGCGTATATAGTCAATTATATGTCAAGAAATGGTGCCCTTACACCAGAATTATAGAATTATGCAGCATCTAACTACTAACAAAACAAGAACCCTAATTGTTCCGTGACGGTCAGAAGATTGTTTCGAATTGGGGTCTAGATAAAAAAAACCATGAACCCTAATTATCTAACTACTAACAAAACAAGAACCCTAATTATCGTATGAGATGTGATAGAAGAATTAAATAAACGTCTAATGTTTTAGTTGCCAGAGAAACAGAAAAGTTCTGAGTATATTACCGGTTAAGCACCTACGATTTCAGCCCTTCTTCACTTTGGTGTATGAACGAGAGATGCAACAACTAGGAGTTCTTCAATGGTACCCAGCGCGAAGAACCAGCTACACAATGGACCAGAATCGCTAGAGAACGATGGAGTTCTTCAATTTGTTAGCTTTACGGAACGATGGAGTCGAGAGAAAGGTTTTGCAAGTTAGAAAGAAGAGGAAAGCAGGCGTTGAGAAAGAAAAGGTTGGAGTCACTGCGTTTTAGATTTAGCAAGCTTACCTATGGATTTTTCCGTCGGTACCTATAATGACAAAACGGCAACGTTTCACGAATGAGAACTCTCGCCTGCTGATATAGAGAGTAGTTACCGACGGAAATCGTCCGTAGGTAATTACCGATGACATATTCCGTAGGTATTACGCTCAAAAACGACAGCGTTTATTTTCTCGCCTGTTGTATATATACAACATTATTACCGACGGAAATTATCCGTAGGTAATTACCGTCGGCTTCTTCCGTCGGTGTTTATCTCATAAACGACAGCGTTTCACTCTCACCTGTTACTTATACACAGAAGTAATTACCGACGGACAAAAACCGTAGGTAATTTTCAAGTAGCATATACCGACGGACGGTAATCCGTCGGTAACCATTTTTTCAGATCCCGCCTATTTACCTACGGAAAATATCCGTAGGTAATTTGATGGCATTATACGCGCCATTACCAGCTACGCCTCCCGCACTTTTCCCTTCAAAATTACCTACGGAATATTCCGTGGGTAAAAATGTTGTTGGAATTCCTTCGGTATTCCGTAGGTAACATCTTAACTAATGGTTGGCATTATGATCCGTAGGTATTCCGTCGGTAATTACCTTCGGAATATATTCCGTAGGTAATTTCCGTAGGTAAACTACTGTTTTCTAGTAGTGGGAGTATATCGTTCAGAGAATGAAGAGGGAGCAGAGTTCATTGTTCCTTGTTCATGTTCAGAGAATGAAGAGGGAGCATAGTTCATTGTCCCTTTGTTCGCCAGCCAGGTTGTAAAATTACCGTTCAGAGAGTGAAGAGCGTGGAGCAAATACTCCTCTGTTCGCCAGCCAAGTTGCAAATCTTTGTTAGCCAGGCAAGTTGCAAATTACCGTCGTGAAGAAAGGGAGGAGATGCAGCGTGAAGAAGTGATGAAGAGGGGGCTGAGCATGTTGTTCTTGTTTGTGCAGTTGATACCAGAGAGAAGAGCAAACACAGAGAGAAGAGAAGGGTTGAGAGGCGCACACACAGGAAGAACATAATCGAAGCAAAGAGAATGATGGATGTAAAGCAGGTATGCTCCTCGTTCACTGGTTGGTCCGAAAATGAAGAGAATGAAGAGCAAAGCATGGATGTCCCTTGTTTGCAAGTTAGGTGTGCAAATTTATGTTACTCGTTTGTCAGTTTGGTTACGAAATGTTTCCTGTTTTCTAGTTGGGTTTGCAATAATACCCAAGGTCGAGAGAATGAAGGGGATGTAAGCATGTATGTTCCTTGATCGCTACTGAAATGAAGAGGAGAATAGAGACTCATGTATACTCCTTGTTCTCTAGCCTGTTCGCCAGTTGGGTTGCAAAAACTCCCATCGGTGAAGAGAAATGATGATGAGCAGTGCTGTATATATCTTGTTTGCCATATGTTCGTGAGATATGGACGCTTGCTCCTTGTTCGCCAGTTG
The DNA here is from genome assembly GCA_023374045.1 of Limonium bicolor. Classification (NCBI taxonomy): domain Eukaryota; kingdom Viridiplantae; phylum Streptophyta; class Magnoliopsida; order Caryophyllales; family Plumbaginaceae; genus Limonium; species Limonium bicolor. The sequence continues at coordinate 12,242 of JAIOTZ010001990.1, forward strand.
GACGCGAATACACCGTGAGTGTGAAAACCAAGAAGGCACCGAGGTTGTGTGTCTCGCGTTCGCCGTTTGGGTCACAAAATTACCGACGTGAAGAGAATGAGAACTGGAGCGTGAGTGGAGGAATGAAGATGGCAAAGAACTGCATGCTACTTGTTGCCGGTTTGGGTTGTAAGTTACATGAGTGAGAGATGGGTAATGACAGAGCGTATGTTCTTCCTCGCCAGTTGAAGAGAACGAAGGAGTATGCTCCTTGTTCGACAGCTATGCGAAAAGGAACATAGATGGAGCAGATGGGTTCTGTTGTCAGTTATTGAAGACGGAGAAGGAGATCGGTAACCATCAATGGAGATCAGAGTGATGTGTATCAAACAACACCTGGATTTTTTTTAGAGGAATCAACGTGGAAAGTGCAGGTCCCTAGCTTGGGTTTTCAAACAAAATATTTGGCGAAGAGAGGTGCATAATATTGTTGGTTTGTTGTCCGTCAGTTTGGGTTGTAGACTTCTCATGAGTGAAGGGAAAGAAAGTCACAGAACATGCATATCCTTCTTCCCCAGTTTTGCAAATTTACCAATCGTACAGAGAATGGTTGAGAGGCAGAGAGCATGTATGCTCGGAAGTTCTTTTTCGCCAATGGGAGTAGTAAAATTACCGTGAGTGACGAGGAGAATAGAGGGCTGGGCTTGAGTTCCTTGTTCACCAGTTGAACAGAATGACAAAGATGAAGAAACCCATAGTTTATATGCTTCTCGTCGGCCAGATGCTCCGTGTTGGCCTGCGTAGTGAAGAAACTGAAGGATGGTGGAGTTTACATGCTTCTTGCTCACCGGTCTGGGTTGTAAATTTCCAACGTGAAGAGAACAGAGATGCTTCAGGCGAGAGTTGTTTTTTTCGTGGGTTTGAGTGAAAGTGTTGAAGGATTTTGAGAGTGACCGGATTTGTGTCGGATCAGAGGAAAAAAAAATAGAGGTCGGCGCATGTGAAGAGAATATGAGGCAGGAGCATGTACTTGAGTTCACCGGTAAAACTGAGGAAGAGGATGAACTGCAGGACATGTATGTTCTTGTTCGGCGGTTTGGGTTACAGAGGCGGTAGGAATGAAAAAAATGAAGACAATGGAGCTTGTCTGTTTGTTGTCAGCTGGTCAAGTGGATGAAGATGCATATCTTGTATGTTGCTCGCTCGTCAGTGGGGTGTGGGCGACAGACAAGTACGGGAGACAGAGGAGCATGGGCTAGGTTTGTTTGACTGAGGTCATGGGGCGGGATTGACCAGAGGGATACAGAATGTAAAAAAAAGAATTCAAATTTGCCCACCCACTAGGATTCAAACTCAAGTTCCTCTCTCTACAAAGTGGGCACTAACCAACTCTGCTATTATGGAACTTGGTAAATAAACAGAGACACACAGTTTTGGGTCATCACAAAGGTTAAATTAATAAAAGAGATAAAAATGCTCTCGATGGATTCAAACTCATGAAGTATATAGATGAGACAAATAATACTAGAGCCCTAATTCATCCGAACGAGCTCTCCCAAAATCCGTTCGAAATGGGGATTGAATTGGCTATGTACAAGTAGCAGCAAATAGAACAGAATAGACAAGTAATAAAAATGAAATAAGAGGAAGTATAACCACAACAATGAAAATGATGATGATAAACTAGAAAGTAATGCTAGAAGAAAATTAAAAGTAGCAATAAATATGATAAAATAGTAAGTACAAAATGAAAATAAAAGGTAACTAAATAAATAAGCAAATAAGCGATAATAAGATAAATGATAAAACTAAAGGGGTAGGTTTAAAACCGGGTTGTCGTTGGAAATTCATTTTGAAGAATCGTGTTTTTCTAAATGCTCTGAAAAAATTATTTAAGAATTTTGTAAAAAAAATTACGGTTTCATTTTGGCACGCCGTTAATACGTGTGGAAAAGAAAGGCGACGACCCCTCTTATTGTATTTAATATTTTGGGATTTGCTTTATGGGGTGAGAATTTTGGTGTCTACAGGGGGTGCAAACTCTTTCCATGAGTTTTTCCCATCGAATGAGAGAGTTTGCACCTGGCGCCTTTTAACAGAGGGGTATGTCCTGCATTTTGCAATAGTATTCTCTTCTATCTGGCTCGCCTATTACATCTTAGAATGTGCAAGAAGGTTTATAATGAGATCTCCGGATGAGGATAATGGCATCCAAGTTTACGATCATAGTCCAAACTAGCTTGGGCTTTAGCGGTAGTAGGACTGAGGGGTGGGAGGGGAGCATGAAGGAACTAGGTTAAAAACTAGGAGTAAAGGGGCGCACGAACTTGGTGGGGATTCAGTGAAAAGATGACTTCTAAACGAATACCTAGTATTTGGGAGGAAGGTGAGGAGGGTTAAATACCCCAAACTTAATCACCTTAATTAATAAGGGATTTATTAAATCAAAGGGTTTAAACCCAAGATTAATCCTTAAAGGAAAGGCTAATGAGCCAAAATTCACGAAGGTATTTTACAACCTCTAAACATACATATATAAACAAATATGTATAGTCCAAAAATGAGCACTAAGTCTCACATAAATATTGGAATAAAGGGAACATTAATAAGGAGAAAACGACTCCTAAAGTTAATGTAAAATGTAACACATCATTACATGCATTAAGAACACCAACATCAAGAGTGAATAAAAAATATACTTTTACTAGTCACTGTGAAAATTAAAGTATATCAACACTCAAAAACATAAATTAACACTCTTTAGGACAAAGAAATCATGTTAGTCACAAACTAACACATGATACAATTCCAAGTGTACAACATATAAGTCTAGAACATTATAAGACACAATATTACATTAAAACACAAGTTGAAGCCACACCCCCCTAAGGCACAAGGAGGCCGGAAAACTCCTCCACCTCACCATGCCACCTTGTAAATTTTGAACAAAAATATCTCCCTAAGACTTAGTCAACCTTTACTACTCATAACCTATCACTTACTCATTACACCAAAGTAAGTCAAATTTTTCCCTCTCTCATCCTACCTTGGCCCAGAACAATTAGCCCTCTTCTCCCTCTGATTTTCTCATCTTCCTGTTGAAAGCTTAAAGAACACTAAGAACACTTCAATGGTGACTTAAACCCATTCTCCTTTTCTCTTCAAACCTATTCCTTTCTTTCGCCAACACAAGGAGAACACACAAGAGCTCTCCTCCTATGCTATCAAAGGCTGTTTCCGAGAGATTTGGAGCCCAAATTCAAAAATTAACATACATAGAGCAAGGAAGGGCTAAATTAGGTTAAGATATAAAAACATGCTCTAGCTTCCACCTTTCTTTTCTATAAAATGGAGCTGAGAATCACCACCTTCCTTACACTTTTTCTTCATATTTTCATATATAATATGAATCTCAAATAGCTCCTCTTGTTGACCTAAAGTTTAAGCAAAAATCAACTCCAAAGGTGACTTGAAGGTGAGTCATAATCTAGTATTTTTTAACTCTTAAGCTACCTTTTATCCATTGATCTACTCTAGATCATACTCTCATCATTTATTTATTTATAGACAAAAGTTGAGGAGAAAATCTCACTTAGAACACCAAAGGTAATTCCATCTCCTTAAGTCACATTTTGTGCTTTAACTCTTGCTTATGTTGTGGAGTCTTAAAGACCCAACAAGATCCCTTTTCCTTGTGTTCAAATTTTTCAAAAAGTAGAGCTCGAAGTGCTAGTGTGTGGCTAAGAGTTTGAGGAGCACAACTTGGTGAAACATCATTTTTGTGAAGGTAACCCTAATCTAAGCTATTAAACTCTTGTATCAACATCAATACTTATGTTTGATGAAATAAAATAAATCCCCTATACAATAAAAAGGGTCGTGAGTGAATAGTGTGAGAAATCAAGTCTTGGATAATCAAGGGTAAGATTCTTGTTTTAAGACACATTTTAAGGTTTTAAGTGTTATATTTGTGGGGGACAAATCATGGCCGAAATGAATCTGAGAAAAATGGTCTATTAAGACCTAATAATGAACATAAAATGTTATAAACCCTTTGGATAAGTTGGTGAATGATTTAATGACTTAAAAGTAAAATTTATAAAGAAAATGGGGTTAATGTGTAATAAGCCTAAAGTATTAGGCCTTGGAAAAATTAAGCAGAGACTTTGGAGTATTTTATTGCATTTATAACATACTTTAAGCTTATGTTATGGTTTTTACATTAGCAAAATGTTTAGGCTTGTTTGTGAGCTTTATTGCACTTTTTATGCTTTAAATTGTTTGGATTATATTCTGATGTATTAAGTGTACCAAGAGTGGGTTGGGTACACTTAGGCAGTTTTGGAGATTTTGGAAAGTATTTGAGATGATTAGGGGGTAAAAAGGTAATTTAAATGACCTTAGGGGTCGATTTGGTGAATAATAGAATTTATAAGTTTAAGGAGTTAAAAGTAAATTCTAGAAAGTTTTAGGGTCAATTTGTAATTTTTGGAAATTTGGGGTCAAAGCCGAGATTAGAGTGGAAAATGTAGTGGAAGTCAAGGAATGACATTAGAATTTGTTCGGTAATTAGTATAAGTTAGCATAGCACCTTGAGTGGAATTAAATAACAGTTTAGGATTATAATACATGGTATATAATGATATTGTAAGTTTAGATACATTTGTGGCAAAAATGTAATTAAGGAAAAATTGGTGTGCTATTCCAAGAATTAGAGAGTTATTAAGGATTGTTATATTATAAGGTTAAGGAATTATATGACATAGCATTTAGACTATGATCATAATGTCAATTTATTGAATTAGTATTGATTATAAGAATTTTATAATTCATATGGAATATATGAATAATTATTAGGTATTATAGATTTTTTTTTGCTAATTTGGGCTATTAGCCGATTTATTCATTTAAAGAAATTGTTCCTGTTAAACAGGCGGACCGGTATAACTGGTCTCATTAAAACCTCCACAAGCAAAACCTAGTGGGACAAAGCTTGTGAAGAAAAAGAGTACCCACCATGTCCCGTTACAACCCTATATTCCGGAATAAACACTTAAAAACTTCCATCGTTTGTTACTGGATTCCAAAACAAAAAGTACCTAGCGATGTTCTGACCACCTATCTAGTTACACATAATCCTTAAGAGATACAATTTCGATTAAAACACCACATGATAAGGGAAAATATTAACTATACACTCTCGTCTACCTCCATACGTCCAGTTTCATTCTCGTTCTGATTCTGACAACTGTAGACACCGAATATTTTACCACATTTTCATTCATTTGTGCACACAAGCTCTTGTGATTAGATGGTAGTTGTAAACAATTTTAGACTAGAGGTCACAAGTTCAAGGCACAAAGATTACGTAGTGTACGTTTTTTATTATTACTTTTTCATAGCATTTGTTATTTTGGTTTAGTTTATCATTTTAATTTCTTTTTATCCAAGATTACACTTTTTTTATTTTCTTGTTGGACAGCTGAAATACCCTAAACCTAAGTATGATAAGCGAACATCAATTTATGATGTAATAAGGCTAAAGTATGCCTTAGAAACATTGGTAGACAATTTAAACAAAAGAAAACACAAGAAACACCATAAAGTCAAATTAAGCAAAAACTTGCTCTAGACTTGGTGTAACCTTGATTATAACCCAAAGGTCATTATTAGACCTTATTAACATGCTAATGAACATGTTAATCAATTACCAAAGAAAACCAAGCTCGAAAACAAGTTTAAACACAAAATTTGCTCTAAGGAGTCTTAAAGCAGTTTTTGAAAAATTGTCTTGGAAATGAGTTTTGAGTGGCTAATTGATCATGATTACACCTTAATCAACATGTGTACTACTTAGTATCACATTAGGAAGTCTAAATCAATGAGGAATCAGAAATTTCACAAATTTGTGCACTAATTATGAATAGTGCCCAAGTAGTAACAATTTAAGTCATAAGACTTCTTTAATTGGTCATTGGTCAAACCAATCCCTAAATATCAAAGGGGGCACAGTTTATTAAGGTGAGTCACCACCTAAATGAGCCAGCATTCTACAAGAGAGGAAGGAAGGTCTAAATTCACTATTTACTTTAGCAAAAAGTAATAAATATCTACATTTCCTTACCTCCCTCCTCTCTCCTCTCATTTCTTCCTTCTTCCCCAACGTTTTTCCTTCATTATTTCTGCTCCAAACCGTAAAATAGCTGCTCTTCCATTGTTCTTCATCTTCTTTTGCTTGCTAAGTCCAACACAAAACTCCAAATCCAAAACAAAACACATTTCTCTTAGTTAAGTCAAGGGCTTCAAAGTGCTCTTTTCAAAATCCCAAAACCAGAAGTTGGTCTCCATTGAAGGAGCTCCATTTGAAGAGGAAAATTCATATTTAAGAGCTAGTTTACACTCTCTTTGAGTTAAGGTAAGAAAAAGCTAGAAAATCATATTTTCCATCCTTTTTCATTAGTGCCGAAAATTTTGCCTCTTAAGATGGCTTGTTTTATAATACCCCAAATTTTTGTAACCCTAATGGAAACCATAGTTCCATAGGAATTATTAGAAAACACGAGGAAACCCTAGTGGTCGGGAATCAACAAAGAACCCTGGAGAAACCATAATTCAGAAAGTTCAAAAAACACTGAAATTTCAGGGAGTTACTTAGAGTCCAAGAAGCCCCGGTCAACTGTGGTCAAACCTTGGTCAACCTTGGTCTAACCTCGGTCAAACATTGGACAATGGTCAAACCTTGGTCAATGGACAACTTGACCATGATGATGCAGTGATGATGTGATAAGTGTCCAAATGAGCATGATTTATAGGTGTATTTCATATTTAATATTAGCACTTTTCTTGCTCATTTCTCCACTTCGGTTGATTTTCCTCTAGTTTTGTTTAATTATTTATCTCACAAAATTATTGGTTTAACATGAGGAAAACCAAGCCGGGAGTACAGTAGACGAAGAGACGAACGCGTAGACGCAGACGGCTCAGAAAACGGAGTCCAAACGAAGAATCTAGAGCCGGTCAAAGTTCGAAGGAAAATAGGTCACGGTCAAGGTGTAACCGCCCATTTTGGGGCGGTCAGAAACCGCCTATTGAACCGCCTGTATTTGAGGCGGTCTTCTCTGTGGGCAAACCGCCCAAAGTTTAGGCGGTCAAGACATGAGGCAACCGCCCAAAGTTTAGGCGGTCAAGACATGAGGCAACCGCCCAAAGTTTAGGCGGTCAAGACATGAGGCAACCGCCCAAAGTTTAGGCGGTCAAGACACAAGAGGCAACCGCCTCATATTTGGGCGGTTAAGACACAACAGAACCGCCTCTTTTTGAGGCGGACATCACCACCAGAACCGCCTCTTTTTGAGGCGGACATGTAGGCGGTTACAACTAAAATATACGCCGGACTAGTTTTCTTCTTCGCGTCTTCGCCGTCTGCAACTTGATTCCGCTATCCATCTACTCCCGCACCGCCTACCTTAAATCGCTCCACTCATCGGCTCTGTCCCCTGCGCAATCAATGAGAGCAATCAACAGTTAATCAAATTCGTACGGACCTTCTTCTCCTCTGCCTCTATATAAACCCACGCCCTCTGCTCAAATAAAATCACTCAGGAATTCCTTCATTCAGACATCCACGACCACTTCACCTCACACACCATCTCATTTCTCTTCTCCCGCTTTCTCTCGTTTTATTATTTCCTCATTCCACAAAATTCACCTCTAGCCCTACGTACACAAAATAGCAGAGCGAGACGGAGTGATTACGGATGATTTCTATCATTCTTGTTTCTGTTATTCTATTTAATATGTTAGGCTAGTTTACATACGCTCTGGGAATGGTTATTATCTGTTTGTATTAATTATGCTATATTTTTACTGATTTATTTTATACAGTTTGTTACGCTTAAAGGTTATCTCGCACCTTTTTAATAGATCTCGCGAATTTATTAAACTGCTCTACTAAGTCTATTTTGATCAGACCAGGTGATAAATAGACAGGTTAATTAAGGCGTAAAACTGGAGGAAACTTGATTATGATTTAATAAGTTAGTATTCAGTTGCAATGTAATTCCTCAATACTCCTCTGCCGTTCGCAGGCTTTTGCTTGAACCTTGATTAGAACCTTGCATTACAGGTGAACGAGTTCTTATGAGGCTATGACTTAGTCCTTAAGAAAATTACAGGAACCTTGCCAAATTATTAAACCAGTAGAAATAGCTTGATTATGCAGATTATAATAACCTGACCCAGAGTTCCATTTTATTTATCTGTTAACTTAGTTTATTTTATCTTTCTTTTTTCATTTTACAAGTCATTAATCCTCCCTCCTGTGACACGCTTAGGTACTAGTATATGTATATTAGTCCCACGGTTCGACATCCGGTTGCTTACATTTTCACTATACTACTGCGACCGGGATTTATTTGCAGCCCGACGTTTATTTTTGGGTTTTAATTTCTTTCTTTTATGTTAATTATACCTGTTCTAACCACTCACTTTATAACCTTGCAAAATGGCGCCGTTGCCGGGACTAGTTTATTCTAGTCCCTAAGCCCCGGATTATTCACTTGTTATATTAGAATATTTTGTTTATATTATTTTTGTTTGTTGTTTATATTAATAGTCTTTTATATTTTTGTCTATTTTATTTTGTTGTTGTTTTATATTAATTATCTTTTATATTTGTTTAATATATTTGTTTATATTATTAGTATGTGTGTTTTCTAATTTGTTATTGTTTCAGTAAATAGCGTAATCGGAAGAAAAAAACGAACAGAGGTGTGTCAGCCTATTTGGACGGGGACAGGCACGCAGACAGAGTCCTGACCGCCTAGTCTCGCGCGGACGTCCCTTTGTTCAAAAAAAAAAAAAAAAATCCGAAAAAAAAAAAAAAAAAAAATTTCTGTTCTTCTCAACACGTTCCTTAAAAAAAAAAAAAAAAAAAAAAAATTATTAATTCTGTTCTTCTCTAATCTGTTTCTACTTCATTTTTATATTTTGTTTATATTATTATGTTGTTTCTAATCATTTTATTTTCTAATTTGTTTCAGTAATTCGTTTTATATACAAAAACACAAAAAAAAAAATGGGAATGGAACAGGTGTTCGAGCAAGAGTTTTGCAATTCATACTGCTCCGTATGTGGGGGAGCCCATGATTATGAGGATTGTCTCATATTCCAAGAACAAATCTGGTTAGAAGATCAACCAGATTACCTGGAGAGACTCGCTCAACCAGAACAGCAACCAAAGAGCGAAATAATTCATGAGGTAGAACACCCCACTACGGATGTAAGTTATTCTATTCCCTCTACGATTGCCTACCGCCAGTTTCCATCCTTCTCTGTGTTCTATATCCAGAAATGAGGATATTTATATCCTCGAAAAGAAGAGAAGGAATTGCCATCACCTCCCACCAAAATATCCAAACAAAACGCCACTATCACCTTTAAAGAATTAACTTTCTCTGAAGATGATTTTAATCAGCGTTCTTTCTATGAGCCTCACCTACAAGAGGAGGATATTTACATCCTCCAATTTGAGGAAGAAATCATCACTACCGGGTCTTCTGTTAGAACTACGTTCCGGCGTTACCTCCTCAAACACCAAATTTTGTGGAGTATTAATTTCTTATTTTATATGCAGGTAACGTTTTGTTTTGATCCAGGATAACGAAGCAGGCGTCTAGCCAAAGACGTTAAAGAAGGGCAGCTTCCCGGGAGGCAACCCGGATGTACTTTTATTTATTTGCTTTTATGCTCTTTTAATTTTCAGGTTCTCTTAAAATTTTATTTTTGCTAACTTTTAACCCCGTTTGTAGAATGGTTGCTTCTAGTGTCTTATGCAGGTGCACCTCCATGTGGACACCGCAACCAAGCTACGCTACTTGAGGCTGAAGCTCAAGTGTGGGGGAACTCCTTTAACAACTAGCAAATTAAAATCAGGGGAGTACCAGTTTCTTTTAAATATGCTTTTATTTAAATAAAAATTGCAGAGGAGCGTTTATGTGCTTAAATGATTAATTGTGATCTTTGTGTTATCTTTGTTTCGTCTACTTAACCGAAAAGGTCTTCTGAAACCTTCCCTTGTTTTTCTGGTGAACAATGAGGACATTGTTCAATTTAAGTGTGGGGGAGTGTGTCCCTTTCGGTGACAGTTGTGCTTAAATGTTTAATCTCTCTCCTTATCATGCGTTTGTCCAATTCAAATATTATGTACCCTATTAATGTAGGTTGTTCTCTTTAAAAATAAATACTATTATGAATTGTAGGATAAAGGTACAAATTTTTAAAATTTTGATTACTTTTGAGGAGCATTTTATATGCGGTGTGACCAAATAATCTGCAAATGGTTGGATTTATTGCTCAGGGTTCTTTCTGTCTTCTCTCTTAGGGATTGCTAAGGGGTGCTTTTCTGTTAAAAAAAAAAAAAGAAAGAAGAAAGAAAAATAAAAATAAGGTACTTGCGAGACACCATTGGTAACCAACAAAAGAGAGTTGAGTGTTCTTAAAATACAAAAGCTTGATGCTTGCTATTATCTTCTCATCTCTTATGCAAAAGTGAAACAAATGCATGAATCTATTTTTCCTTTTGTTTTCTCCTCAATGCCCGTTCTTGAGAGAAGTTGGCCATGGTAAAAGTTCTTAGAGTCACCTAAAAAGAAACATTGAAGTACCTTGGATCATACCCCGAAACTCTATATTTTATTTTTTACCCTGAGCACACCTATGCCACCAGCAGTTATTTTTCACACTCCTCAATAAGTTTAAAAGATCATGTTTATCCTACCCTTCATAATAATATTTGTTAGTATTGAGCATTCCCTACTTGGTACGTGGTTTTTGCTTGAGGACAAGCAAAAAGATAAGTGTGGGGGTGTGATAAGTGTCCAAATGAGCATGATTTATAGGTGTATTTCATATTTAATATTAGCACTTTTCTTGCTCATTTCTCCACTTCGGTTGATTTTCCTCTAGTTTATGTTTAATTATTTATCTCACAAAATTATTGGTTTAACATGAGGAAAACCAAGCCGGGAGTAAAGTAGACGAAGAGACGAACACGTAGACGCAGACAGCTCAGAAAACGGAGTCCAAACGAAGAATCTAGAGCCGGTCAAAGTTCGAAGGAAAATAGGTCACGGTCAAGGTGTAACCGCCCATTTTGGGGCGGTCAGAAACCGCCTATTGAACCGCCTGTATTTGAGGCGGTCTTCTCTGTGGGCAACCGCCCAAAGTTTAGGCGGTCAAGACATGAGGCAACCGCCCAAAGTTTAGGCGGTCAAGACATGAGGCAACCGCCCAAAGTTTAGGCGGTCAAGACATGAGGCAACCGCCCAAAGTTTAGGCGGTCAGACACAAGAGGCAACCGCCTCATATTGGGCGGTTTAAGACACAACAGAACCGCCTTTTTTGAGGCGGACATCACCACCAGAACGCCTCTTTTGAGGCGGACATGTAGGCGGTTACAACTAAAATATACGCCGGACTAGTTTTCTTCATCGCGTCTTCGCCGTCTGCAACTTGATTCCGCTATCCATCTACTCCCGCACCGCCTACCTTAAATCGCTCCACTCATCGGCTCTGTCCCCTGCGCAATCAATGAGAGCAATCAACAGTTAATCAAATTCGTACGGACCCTCTTCTCCTCTGCCTCTATATAAAACCCACGCCCTCTGCTCAAATAAAATCACTCAGGAATTCCTTCATTCAGACATCCCGACCACTTCACCTCACACCATCTCATTTCTCTTCTCCCGCTTTCTCTTTTTATTTATTTCCTCATTCCACAAAATTCACCTCTAGCCCTACGTACACAAAATAGCAGAGCGAGACGGAGTGATTACGGATGATTTCTATCATTCTTGTTTCTGTTTCTATTCTATTTAATAGTTAGGCTAGTTTACATATGCTCTGGGAATGGTTATTATCGGTTTGTATTAATTATGCTATATTTTACTGATTTATTTATATACAGTTGTTACGCTTAAAGGTTATCTCGCACCTTTTTAATAGATCTCGCGAATTTTTAAAACTGCTCTACTAAGTCTATTTTGATCAGACCAGTGATAAATAGACAGGTTAATTAAGGCGTAAAACTGGAGGAAACTGATTATGATTTAATAAGTTAGTCAGTTGCAAATGTAATTCCTCAAATACTCCTCTGCCGTTCGCAGGCTTTTGCTTGAACCTTGATTAGAACCTTGCATTACAGGTGAACGAGTTCTTATGAGGCTATGACTTAGTCCTTAAGAAAATTACAGGAACCTTGCCAAATTATTAAACCAGTAGAAATAGCTTGATTATGCAGATTATAATAACCTGACCCAGAGTTCCATTTTATTTATCTGTTAACTTAGTTTATTTTATCTTTTCTTTTTATTCATTTTACAAGTCAATTAATCCTCCCCCTGTGACCGCTTAGGTACTAGTATATGTATATTAGTCCCACGGTTCGACATCCAGTTGCTTACATTTTCACTATACTCTGCGAACCGGGATTTATTTGCAGCCCGACGTTTATTTTTGGGTTTTAATTTCTTTCTTTTATGTTAATTATACCTGTTCTAACCACCATCACTTTATAACCTTGCATGATGCAGCGATGATGTCAGCATGACATAATAATGATTAAGCGTCGAGGTGTCAAGAGATGATTAGTTACACATGGTCCAATCAAGAGAAGCCTTGTGTCACCTTCATTAATGAGGGATGGTCACACATGGATGGTGGAGATTTATCCTAGCAAAATATCTACGATCCGACGGCTGTAAGTGAAGACATCTTTCTATTTTGTCTTTATGTAATCATTATAAGGATAAGCCTTATCAAGAACCTTATCCCTTCATTAATGATGAAGATATTCACTCCAGGGCTGGGATTAGTCTTAGCCAAGTTCCATCATCCAAGGGGTTACAAAGGATAAGGTTTATCTCTTAATCTTACACTAATTTTGAAGTAAATTAAACTCCCATTGAAGTCCATTCACGCCTATATAAGAGGAGATGGGGCCTGGCTTTTTTGATATTCGCTACACACTCACGCGCCATTAGAAGTCCCTAGGAGCTCATAGAACACAACACCCACCATTAGAGAAGGAGAATTAAGCTAGAAATCAAGGAAAAACTAGATTTCAAGGAGGGAGAAGCAGCAGGTGACCTTGGGAGAATTGGTTGGTGGAAGAAATTGATTCAAACTTTAAGGCATGGTTAAAATGGCAAGGAGAGTCCGGTACCAACTATGCACACCATTCTTTCTTTAAACCCTGATTTTGAGCTTTAACTCTGGTTAATGGTAAACTTACGAACCATAGATGATCTGACTAACATTTTACAGCTTCTTAGATAGTTATTA
>JAIOTZ010001991.1:0-25545 GCA_023374045.1 Limonium bicolor
CCCTTCCCCTTCTGGGAATCTGTGTACCTCTGATCTGGGGGTGGCTGATTCGCCGTCTTCGGGCCATCGGTGGTCGCGGTGGCCTTACCCTTCCATTGCCCCTTAGGCCTGTAGTTTCTGCTGTTCGGGTTCTGCCAGCACTCATGGTCGCGGTGCCCCATCTTCTTGCAGTATCGGGACTGCACATCATTACCCTTGCAGTCCTTGCCGATGTGGTCTCCGTTACACCACTTACAGTAGTAGTGGCGCTCCGGTCCAGAGCCCGTGCTAGCTGTTAACACATCACACACTCAGTACATACTTCACAAAATAACAACACACACTAGAATTCGGTATTGGAATTTGATTAATTACCCTTGGGTGGGTAAGAGCGTATGGGCTTGGCCGCATATGCGTAGGTGAGCTGTAGAGGCTCTTCAGCAGTGGTGGTCTGGGTCTGGCCCTTGCCACCCTGTTGCAGTCCTTTCTGGGACTGAGGGTATGGCTTCTTCTTCTTTCCTCCCCCTTGCCCTGTGTGCCTTGGCCCTCGCTCATGGCCTTGCGCTTGAGCGCACTCTCCTCGTCCCTCAGACGGACGGTGATCTCCACAATTGCAGCGGCATGATAGTACTCCTATATTTAAGGTGTTAGTTATGCCCCGCTAAACAACTCACATTCATATTAACACACTATACATACTTATTCACTTCATACTGTAGTTCATTACCTGCAAGGTAGTATACCCGCTTGGCCCCATACCGTAGCGTAGGCGGTAGCTCAATCCGTTGTAGAAACGGTTCACTAACATCCGGTCTGAGTAACCCAGATCCGGCAGTAGATGGATGAGTCCGATGAAAGCGGTGTAGTACTCATCAACTGTCATCTTATCCCCTTGTCTCAAACTATCAAGCTCCAGGCGCTTGGCCTCCTGAACATGAATCGGGTAGTAGTTGGCTCGCAGCAGGGCCGTGTACTCCCTTCAGTGGAAGGTAGGATCACCCACTCTACCCTCCCTTACCAGCTTCCACCAAGTCTGAGCCGATCCCTTCAGATAGTAAGCTGCTAGTCGAACCTTGGCACCAGCAGGTGATAAGTGCGAAATATATAGACTTTTAAGGGTTTAAATACCTTACAATTTGCAGTATTTTAAGTAATATATCTCACTTATCTTACGATTTTCCTAGATTTATGTTTTGATATGAATTGATATATTTTATGTGTTAGATGTAGGAAAAAGTGTTGGAATCAAGTAGTTTACTTCACAAGCTTTCCAACGCAACAAACGGCGAGTAAAACGGACTTATAACGAAGAATCTGGAGCCGATTGGAGATTGGAGTACACTCGTGTATATATATATATAATACCCATACACACTTGTCCACCGTGAGACAACCGCCCACAGCATACATGACCGCCTGGTTAGGCGCGGACAACACACACTCACGACCGCCTCTATAGGCGCGGACAAGAGACAGGCACAACCGCCTCAAATGGAGCGGACGGAGACAAGAGGCAACCGCTCCATTGGAGCGGACAAGAGAGGCAGAGGCAACCGCCTCAAATGGAGCGGAAAGAGAGGGCAAGGCACAACCGCCTGTTTTGGCGACGACACTGAGGCGGACATCAACAGTCTTCTTCCTCTCTGCGGCGCCGCACTGAACTGCTTTTCATTAATTGCAGACGCCTTCATTAATTGCAGACTTCTTCGGCGCCCACCTTAATTTATCCACGCGTGACGCCGGCTCTGCAATCAATTCCTGCTGCGGATCATAAATTAAATCTCTTTCTTCAATCAATTGCTCTGCCCGATATAAATGAAATCTCTGACTGAGATTTTGAGGGATCTGCTTACCAACTCCACCGCCATCTTGATTCACCCTGTCACTTCTCCGTTGTCTGCTTCTCATTTCCTCAGCCTATATAAACCCATACTCTGGTTGCTAAAAGACATCCATTCACCCATTCACGCACCCACGCATCCATCGACCCAATCATTTACATACTCCCTCTCCCACGATCGTACTCCATTCACTTCATTTCCTCTATCAAAAATCATCACCCATCCACTCCATTAAATTCCCACGTAAACACTATATCCCACTTTCCATTTTATTTTCCTGTTATGTACCAACTCTACAATAATAAAGTTAGCAGTCGGGGCAACGCAAGACGAAGTTGAAGCGAGGATCCGGAGTGAGCTTCTAAACTGGAGTTACCTCTTACCCTTACTTTAATTTATTAAATGCATTCCTTTTCTGTTATCGTTGTTTTTGTAACGATGAGCGAGTAAGTATTTTAGCTTCCCGGGTTGGGAAGCGAACCTATTTCCTAAATTCTGTTATGTATTTCTTCAAATAAATTTAGTTAACTCCAACATTTCAATTCCTGTCCTTCAAGTGTTAATTATTTGGTCGGTAGTTAAAACAACCCTTGTAGTTATTTTATTAAAATGCGAGAGCTGAGATAAATAACTAGACGAAGGAAGTTGAACCTAATTAACAGCTAGAAGCGTGATCCCGCCTATAGGTTAATTAGACTCCAATAGAAACTGCTCTTTATGCAATTAATTGTGTCCGGTCTAGAGCATTAGTCTGCTGCTAGATCAACAATTGGTTAGGATTCATTATACTTAGTCGTTAATGAATTAATTAAAGTTTCTGAGTTATTGCAGTAAAATTAAAGGAAGAATTTAGTAACAGATATAAAAGGAATAGGTAAGCAAACAACCCGGGGTGCGCTTTTCTATTTATCACATTCACCACTCTTTAAATCCCTCTTTGTTTATTTACCTTTAAAATTGTTCTGTTTTTCCTTGTAGTTTAGTTTCTTTTTAATCAATCAATCAAAACCGAAAAAAGTGATATTTCCTGTTTTCTTTAGTTTAACTTAATTTCCAGTTAATCAAATATTTGTCAATTAATTGTACGAGGTCCCTGAGATCGACAACCCCATTTAATCACTATACCCGCAAAACGATAGGTACACTGCCTATGTGGTAGAAGTAGTCACATATTTCTCCAACAAGTTTTTGGCGCCGTTGCCGGGGACCTCCGGCACGGTTAATTGACATTTTTATTTATCTGATTGAGATTTTATTTGAGTTAATTTTCTTTTCTTTCTTTTTTTTTTTTTCTGTTCGTTCTTTTTTCGTATTATCTTTTATTTCTACGACTTGGATTCTCGTGAGTTTAGGATTTAGCTTATCAATTTTAATTTATTGTGTTATTACTTTTCAACTGTTTGATTACTATTTACATGATTTTGTCGTATTTAGTGTTAGGTATACTTTTGTTTTAATATGTTAGGATTTATTTAATTTAATTTAATTCGCCTTCTGATTTATTTTATGTTTTTCGATTTATTTTTCTTTTTCTTTTCATTTTACTTGTTTGGTCTATTTTGTCATTACGTAAATTAGTATAGGTTTATATTTTGTTTAGTTTAGGACCGTGTGGTTACGTTCTAGGAGTTAGTCTATTTTTATTTTTAGTTCTTTCATTTTGTTTAATATTTGTGTTTTTTTTATTTATTGTTTGATATTTTCTCTTTATTTTTGCCACGTATATAGTTAATCTACTTTTTCCATATTCATACCAACTCGTCTCTTATACGTCGGACTCGATCTGCAGGAGAACCTATAGCTGAATTTCAGCCAGAGATCGAAAGAGTTCTCCACAGCAGGCGACAACTACAGTTTGCCATGACGACCAGACAAACTCTGGGGGAGTACCAGCAACCATCAGTAGAAGGATGATCCTCTGCTATCGTCCTCCCTCAAGTGACGCAAGCTGAGCTCGACGCCTGGCAATTCAAGACGAGCTTCATCACCACGTTACCACCAGGGACAATTCAGCGGGCTTGACTCAGATGATGCCCCACACCACATCTCTGCATTCCTGGACTTCTGCAATACATTCAACAAGACGGGAACCTGAATGAGCGCATTCGTCTACAGCTGTTCCCCTATTCTCTGAAAGACGGAGCGTCCAGGTGGCTAAGGAGTCTGCAACCGGGTAGCATCCACACTTGGGCTGACTTGGCAAACAAGTTCCTGGCGAAGTACTATCCACCGTCAAAGACAAGGGAAAAGATCGCTGAAATCACAAACTTTGGTCAAGAACCAGGTGAGTCCCTGTATGACTCTTGGGATAGATTCAAGGAGCTGCAGATTCTATGCCCACACCATGGTATGAGTAGCGAAGAACTAGTACTGTCGTTCTTTAAGGGATTGAATGATTCAAACAAGATGGTACTAAGTTCCTCATCTGGAGGAAACTTTATGGCAGAACTGGGGATGAAGCGATGGAGCTTTTGGACACCATGACCGCTAGTACCAGACAGTGGTGCAAGAACAAGGGGAGAGGTGAGCCAAAAGCAGGTATGTATAATATTCCCCCAGGATCATTTATCCGCTCAACTAACAACTCTTACTAAAGTTGTGGAAAAGTTAGCTGTAAACCAGACGCAACAGCAAACCGCGAAGGCAGCTACTTCTTCGCCTTTCCTGAATCCTTGCTGTGAGAATTGTGGAGGAGCCCACGAAACATTCAACTGTGAAGGTCCTAGCTTTGCAGGTAACCCCGAAGAGCTAAAATCGATCAACAACAGACCAGGTAATCCTTATCCTAACAATTTCAATCAGAATAATTGGAGTAACAATCAACAACCTCCATGGAGGGGTAATGATCAGTCTATAGGTAATTTTGGGTTCAACCAAAATAGACCACCTTACTTTAGACAGCAGGAGCAATCCCAAAATTCACAAGGAGGCAGTGGTAAAATTGAGAATATGCTGGCAGAAATCCTTAAACAAGGCCAAACTACAAACTCCAGGATTGCCGAAATAGAAGCTAAACTTTCTGAACAAGCCGCTAAAAACGCTGATCAAGCTTCTATCAACCTGAGCCTAGAGAGGCAAATGAGTCAAATTTCACAACAGCTGGCACAGCGACCGACGGGGTCACTTCCTAGTCAGCCTGACCCTAACCCAAGGGAGCATGCAAAAGCAGTAACTCTGAGAAGCAGCAAGGAACTAGTTTCTGATGTTCCAGAAGTTGAAGAAGATTTTAATAAGCCAGCTGAATCTCAACCTGAAGTGGAGGAAACAACAAATCCCAAGGAGAAGGAGTCTCATGAATCTCTCACTATTAAACCTTCTCAACTCTCTTATAATCCTCCTATTCCATTCCCTAACAGACTAAAGAAAAAGAACATGGACGAGCAATATGGGAAATTTCTTAATATCTTTAAGAAATTAACTATTAACATCCCTTTTTCTGATGCTTTGTCTCAAATGCCTATGTATGCTAAATTTATGAAGGATATTTTGTCTAACAGGCGTTCTTTGCTGGAGTCTGACACAGTCAAATTGACAGAAAGAGTATCTGCAGTTCTCCTGAAGAAGCTGCCACCCAAGTTAGGAGATCCGGATCTTCCCATCATTCCATGCGCTATCGAGAAGGTGGATTGTGGTAACGGTTTATGTGATTTAGGAGCAAGTATAATTTGATGCCTTTATCTATTTTCAAGAAATTAGGTGTAGGTCAATGTGCTCCCACTTCTGTTCAATTACAACTAGCAGACCGTTCCATAATCTATCATAAAGGAAAAGTTGAGGACCTGGTAGTTTCTATTGATAAATTTATTTTCCCTGCTGATTTTATCATCATTGATATGGAGGAAGATACAGATGTACCACTAATTTTGGGCAGACCGTTTATGAGAACTGCCCGCACTCTCATTGATGTGGAGGGAGGAAAGATTATTTTAAGATTTCATGATGAGCATGTTGTTTTCGACATGACACGCAACATGAAACGTCCTGCCACTGTTCAATCCTGCTTTGCAATAGATATTGTTGACTCTTTAGTGCAGGAAACTATTTTAAGCGAAGAAGAGGAGGAAATCCTGGAAAGATGTCTTATGGCATCTTGTGAAGCTAATGATGAGGATCCAGATATGGCCCTCATGGCTGCAGAGTTAAACAAAAGGCGGCCACACTTCCACAAGTACCAGCAGCAATTTGAGAAAGTCGAGCGAAGTGCTGACCGGCCAAGACCATCTATTGAGAAACCTCCTACAGTGGAGATGAAACCCCTTCCCTCTCACTTGAAATACTCTTTTCTTAATGAACCATCAGAATTACCTGTTATAATCTCTTCTGACTTGACAGGAACTCAAGAGAAGCAACTACTGGAGGTATTGCGCAATCACACATCAGCTATTGGTTGGACGATAGCAGATATTAAAGGAATCAGCCCTCAGTTGTGTTCTCACCGAATCTATATGGAAGATAACTACCGACCATTGGCTCAGCCTCAGCGGCGTCTTAACCCAGTCCTAAAAGAGGTAGTTAAGAAAGAGGTAATCAAACTACTCGATGCAGGCATTATTTATCCTATTTCAGACAGTAAATGGGTAAGTCCAGTTCAGGTAGTACCAAAGAAAGGAGGGATAACTGTGGTTCCTAATGAAAAGGGTGAGCTGATTACCCAGCGCCCCACTACAGGATGGCGGGTTTGTATTGATTATAAAAGTTAAATGACGCCACTCGTAAGGACCATTTTCCATTACCTTTCATTGATCAAATGTTGGAAAGACTAGCTGGACATGACTACTACTGCTTTCTGGATGGCTTTTCAGGTTACTTTCAAATCCCTATAGCTCCTGAGGATCAGGATAAGACAACTTTTACCTGTCTATGGAACCTATAGTTATAAAAGAATGCCATTTGGATTATGTAATGCTCCTGCCACGTTTCAACGTTGTATGATGGCCATCTTTGCTGATATATTGAGAAGTGCATTGAAGTTTTTATGGACGATTTTTCTGTTTATGGTCTAACATTTGAATCCTGTCTAGAAAACCTTGATCTTGTGCTGTCCAGGTGTGAAGAAACCAATCTGGTGTTAAATTGGGAAAAATGCCACTTCATGGTTCGCGAAGGAATCGTCCTGGGCCACAAAATTTCTTCAAAAGGTATTGAGGTTGACAAGGGCAAGAATATGACGAAGGCAAGAGGGTCAAAGCGGTCCAGGCCACAGATCCCAATCCGGACCCCGGCCCCCTTCAGGACCTTGTTCGGGCTCCAGTTTAGGCACCAACATCGTTCCGGCCGCGCACTCCATGACCGGATCCCGCACCCTACACTTTGAGGCCGGAAGGCTTTATAAGGAAAGAAGTGCCAAAACTAGAAGGGTGGCTCCAATGAAGTAATACTACATGTATAAGGATTAAGAGATAGGTCTCACTCTCGAAAGTCTATAATAGAGATGGAGGCTCATTTGTAAAGGGACAAGATTAGAAGAGAGAGAAAACACTAGAAAGCTCTCTAAGTTGTAATAATAAAGGAGGTAATAAAGATATTGTCAATAAGTGGATGTAGGCTGGATTATGGCCGAACCACTGTACGTCCCGTGTTCTATTAGTTCGTGAGATTAGAGGAACCAGATTATGTATTTTCATTTGGCGCCGTTTGTGGGAAACGGACATCAACCACGATTCATCCACGCGATTTAGGAAACCATGAAGAATTCACCGGTCTACATCTTTGAAGAGGACTATGAGCGATGATCTTGAGGCACGAAGATTCATCGACCAAATGACGGTCGAACATCCAAGATGCACGATTCAGTCAAGAGAAATGCGAATCCGCTTTCAGAATGAGATTGAAAGAATGGATCTCGAAAGAAAATCACGAACTCGCAGCGGAAGAGCTTAAGTGACCTTCATCAGAGACTGGCGTTTGGAGCGAGGAATCGAGAATCTGAACAAACTCGCACAGTCAACAAAGGAAGATTCATATGAGATTAACGAAAGAATCGATAGCCCCCAGAAGCAAGGCGGAAACTAAAATCACAAAATCAAAAGAAAGAAAAGAGAAAGCCTCGATAAAACCAGAAGCAGCGGAGAATCAGGAACACTTCAAAAGGAGGAAGATATCTCGAAGTTCTTGATGCGACCAGAATCTCAAGGTTCTCGTATCGGAGGGAATTGTAAACTTTAAAGGCGACTGGAGCCGCGAAGAATCACCTGAAGCAGAACGCAGTGCGCTTTGCGACCAAAGAGGAAAATTAAAAGCCAACCTTCGGCAAGTTTCAAGTCATTGTCAGTTTTTTGTAAAAGAATGGGAAGTTTCTCCTCCGGCCAAGTCAAACATTAAGTAGTGAGAAATCCTATGTTAATCAAGCCGAACTCAAAGGGAAGGATGCGTAGGAAATCAGTCAAAGGAACTCAACACGGCCTATAGCCGGATCTACGATGCGCAATCGACAACGCTTTCAACCACAGATCCCATTCTGAATTCATCCAAGTCCAGCAATCAATTCCTGGCACATCTCAGGATTGAAGAAATTAACAGAAGATTTCATCGACAAAGATTTCATCGAGAAAAGAATAGAAAATTCTAGATCTACTTAATTTGGGACTACACACTCTCATAAAGCTCAGACACAGTTGGAGATTCCTAGCAAATCGATTCGGTCGATTAATGCCAAATCAAAGCCCGATTTTCCGAAGCTCCTCTGGCCAATGAAGTCCATCAAGAACCGGCGAATCACATCGACAACTTCTCTCCCTCAACAATTTGAGAAGTCATAAGGAGAATCGCTAAAACTCACTCTCATCATCATTCTGAAAATTGTGAATTAATATACGAACTACATTTTTGTTCGAATACTAGTTAAAATAGGCGCTTAATTAACTTTTGTCAACCTTTAAGCAGATCAATCCATGTCGGGCGGCATCTCAATCAGTGACAGGGCGCGTCACCTCCAAGTCTGGGCGGTGTTTCGGTTTGTAGCCGGATCAGGCAAAGCATAAGTTACCATCACAAGCCAAAATCAATCTTTGCTTTGACCAACAAATCGAGGCGATCCTTACGACCTTTCTAACGGCCGGAGGCTCCTTGACCGAAGCCGGACGACAACGACCGGAAGCAGTCACTTGGCCGCAACAAACTCCTTTGGCCGCGCCGGAGTCAGTTGGCCGCAACAACTCCTTTGGCCGCGCCGGAGTCAGTTGGCCGCAACGAACTTCTTTGGCCACGCCAGAGTCACTTGGCCGCAACAAACTCCTTTGGCCGCACCAGAGTCAGTTGGCCGCAACGAACTCCTTTGGCCGCGCCGGAGTCACTTGGCCGCAACAAAAGACATCTTCACCCATGACCGAAGGGCGCTCAAGGAACGAGAACTGGATGAGATCCTCCTCAAGAGTAGAAGCGCAGGAAGCAACATCGTATAGATCCAGACAACGCTTCCAATGCAGACCGCATTCCAAACCCTTGAGCAAAAGTCATCAGACACAATGGCGACCGGGAAGAAAACATTTGGAGCTATATATTAAGATAAGTCCTTCAATCTCAAAAAGAAGTTCAAATTTTTCTTACATCAACTTAATTGAAACGTCCTGAGTGCGCTTCTTTATCATTGTGCTTGGAATTTCTGCTTAAAGCAAAACTATTGCTATGCAATAATGATCTGAATCTGACTAACCTTCCGGCAAGAATTACACGCCATTGGCTGTGCCCTGATCCAAAATTTGTGCTGTTCTGTTCCTAGATACTGCAAAGACTGAAAAACAACTTCCAGTCCATATGATAATACTCATTTTTATCGTATAAGTTTCCGGTACGGCCTTAATTTACTCGCCTAGCGTGGATTGCCTAAGATGAAAAATTATTTTAGTCTCTGTTTTATTATGTTGCTGTTTTATAGCATGGATTTTAGATAAATATTTGATCTTATAAATTGTGACAACATTTTCCATGGCTCATAAATTATCTTTCATACTACTGCACTTCAAAAAGATTCGCATTTTAGCCTCTGTTTAGCATATGTGGTTCTGCTTGAACTTAGTTTTGATAAGTTTGACTGCAGATGCCGTACTTAAAACTTGGTTATGGTCCTATTAAACTGCTGGATTGTCTCAGTAATTCTTCCGGCCAAATTAAATACTATCCTTGCTTCAAATCTAACTATGCTTGACGTGATAAACCTGTTCTGATGAAGATTTGTTGGTGTAAAACCATTGTGTAGTATGATCTGAAATAACTTACTCAAGTACCCAAACATTCTTGTCTGCTTGCCTTCAGTAAAATAATGCCCCATGATCTTTTTTCTTTATGCCGTTGACTGATACATCTTTCGAGATATTATAAGAGATCTAGCTTCTATTTCATTATACTGGACAACAGATGTTCTCAAAGTGTTAAATTTGTAGGCTTCCAAAAAACTGTCTCTGATTTCACCCCTGAAAATGCTTTTCTGCACAATTGTGATGTTATTTGTGTCTCCCCATATACTTATCAAAAGCATGACAATCATTCTTACCTTTCTCAAGGATTCTGATTTAAAAGGGGGCTGGTAGCATCCTTTTTTACAAAATAATTAAAGTGTTTTGTCTCTGGGCTACTCTTTCTTCCTCCGTATATAATGATCTTGCTATGCCTCAAAGACTTGTAAAATATATTGCTCTACCTCTGCTTTTGTACTGATTAATAATGCTTTTCTCAACAAGTTTCTCTTCTCATATAATAGCTGCACCGTCTTTACTCCAACTTCTGCTTCCATTTTGATCTGCATAAATCATCCGAGCTCCATCCTAAATTGAACTTGACTAGGCTTGTTGTAGCAATTCTCAAGTTCAAAGCATGCATGATTTCTGAAATAAGCTATGTAGCCTGCTGTTGTGAGCAATTCACATTCTTGGATGATTTCTACTTTACCTTTTCTCTTTCTTGGGTGATTTCAGTTTAAACATTTCACTTTCTTGGATAATTTCTGTTGCATCATACATCTTTGCTTCATATTTTGGACAAACAACTACTATTAGCGAGTGCTTTGCTGCAAGTTTTCTTCTTCGTTCGAGAAAAATTATGCCTGACCGCTGCTGATAAAAATTACTGGTATGATGTCCCTGGTATTTTGGGTCTCGATCGTTCCACTAACTACCTGTTCCAGCGGTCTTAAGCTTACTTTTCTATCACGTTTAGCTGTCCAAAAGAGCGTAGTTTAATGAGTTCACCAAATTGAATCGATCTGTTGTTTATGGTCAGTCTTGACCTGAGTTTTATGCTATTAAGGGTGTTTCCTATAAGCTATCAAAAGAACAAATTATTATCTGCTATTGCACCTTTTCTCAAGGGAGGTGTCTTCTGCTGAAAGGCAAGAGTTTTCATGTATATATAGCTTGATAAACTGCTCTAAGTTCTTACTTCACATACATACATTCTGCTCCTGCTGTTCAGCGATATTGTTGTAAGTACACCATCTGATTGCAACCAAGCCAAAGCAATACAAAGCTATATATGCTACAGTTTTCGCTGCTTCTTTAGTACAAATTGCTAGCTACCTGATGGTTAGATAATATTCATTTCTTCGCTTGGATTACTGCAATCAAATGCTTCGCTTTGAACATCGTTATTATATACTTATTGGGCAGCAATAAGTCAATACTTGATAGTTTCATTTCTCCTGCTATATGAGCCTGTTTTGATGCTCCATATAATCAATGTTCAAAAAGTATATACAGAAAGAAGTTATGAGGACCGCCTTGAGATAGGCCCCCCGACTGTGGTCAATTTTGGTCTGAAAATATTTTCTCTTTCTTTGCTATAACTAATTGATTGATATGTTTCACTGCTGCAACTAATCTATGTCTGTGCACATAAAGAAACCCACTCCATCGCTTCAGTTATCATACTCTCACGATTACTATTCAAACGCCATCAAAGTTTAAAGTGGCAGATACTTCTTCATATATACACAATCCGTTACAATACCTTTGTTACGGTACCTTGTGAAATATTTATCCATATGCATGGTCTAATTAAAAGATTTCCTTGCTGTCATAAGGGTATCTATGGTCAGATTGGCCAGAAATCTATGCACTGTTTCAAAGCTTTTAGATTAGATTACAGCGGATTGCTTTTCAAAAGACTAATCTGTTTCTGGTTGAAATTACAAGAATTTAGCCATACAAGTTGGTACTCGCTCCTACATATCTTGATGATTGCATAAACTCCTTTAGAATACTTTGCTTTGACTCATTGATAAAGACTGATTAAGTTGGCAGATGAACAGAAGTTGTCCTCATGTCGTAGTAAAATCGATCATATGTATTCATGTTACAGTATCATGACTTAGTTTGATTCTGACTGGCTCTGTAAAGCCTTGTCACCCCTGTTACGGTCTAAAAAGAATGGTTAAGCTAGGTTGGTCTGTGGTCTTTTCTTGTTTCTGTTTCCTGTCAGGTTTTACTGATGTTTAAATTCATGTTGCAGCACACTATACGAAGCTGTTTAAAACCCTGTTATATGTTGTTATGATGCTGTTCTTGTATGCAACGTATTATTATAATCGATAGAGATTGATTAATTATGTCCTAGAACGGAGAAATTAGGTATTGTTGCTGCTTTTATCTCTGCATATTATTAACAGTTTCAAAGGTCTGATGGGAACTTTTAATCAGTATATGCTTCTGTTTATAAGACAAAAGCATTGATGGAATCTGATCTATCTAAAGTTGATTTGTGAGATTCGTCTGAAAAAATACAAACTGGGAGTAGCTCTTAATTGCTTCCGTTATGTTATGATCTCTCTTGTGATAAAATCACGAGGCTGGAACCACTATCTTATGGCAGCTTTGACAAGTTACGTCTTGGTCACACGAGATGAGCAGTTTCACTTCCTTACATACATAACATTTGTTTCACTACTCTGTACTGCTACTATTTCATTCATGTTTGCTGTTTGCTCTTCTACATCTAAACGTTATTACCACTATATTGTTCAATTCACTTCTATTAATAATGTTGCCTGTTTCAGTAAAACCTTCCGGCCAAGGATTAACGCTATCCTTGCTTGAATCCGAGGCTGATTGCTAAGATAAGTTCATTAATCCTTAAATAGATAGCTTAATATCTGCGATTGGTCAAGCATGATTATCTCTCGTCAAAGTCTTGCGCTTTCAGATTTCAGAGGTGCAATAAAATTTCTCCTTTGCTGCTAATTTAGAAACTCAATCAAGTGTTAGTTGTGCACGGCTGCTGCAGGTTGGCACTTATTGACCCAGTATTATGTTGTTTAGCCTTGTAACACCTATTTTGAAAACCTTGCTCTATAAATCTGTGCTTCATTATAGCATTAGTTTTGAACCCCTGTCGAAGTCATGAGAGGTTTATTCCAAAGCAATTTCCTATTTTACAGGCTAAATCTATCAGTTTTTTACAGAACATCTTCAGAAAATACTCCTGTGGCATCATTCAACTAACTAACTCCTAGTATTTGACAAGAAGTTGAATTGTTGCTGTTTTGACTATCTCTTTGATACCTTGAGACACGAATCTGAAATCTGTTGAAATTCCTCACAAACAGTCCTGTTTAGTAAAACATATTTTCCTTTCGATTAATGTTAGTGTCGCATATGCTGTAAATTGGCTATCTCTTCCAGCAGCACCTCTATGCTTTTACATTCTAAAGATGCAGCTGTATTAAGGTTCAGTGAAAGCTGTTCTGGAGCCCTTCAAGAAAGAACATAAAGGCTGATTCACAATATGAAAGCACTTCTCTGCATATTCAAACTCGAAGCTCAGACTGCTTCAAAAGGCCGGTGTTAAGCATGACGGGAAAGTACTCAATACAAAGGGCTAGTGTTCAAATCCCAAAGCCGGAAGGTCATTACCACCCAAGCAATAATCTTGCGAGCTGATGATTGGTAGCTCATAAAAGCGTCCAAAAGCAAGCATTTAAAAATGGGGATCAGACTTAGATGCAAACTCAAGCCCGCAGAAGCTCAGGTAAATGTAGAATTGAAAATGGTAAGTTATAAATCGACTAACTGCCTTTTTCTTCTAGCTAAGGGCAGACAAATATGATGATAATTATGATTGATTCCTGCTCAGTCTTTGCTCCTTTTGTGTAACTACTTACTGCTGCTATTATGACCAGTTCAGCAAAGTTTAGAATGTTTTTATCATGATCCTGAACAAACAGAATATATCGTTGCCTTAGATTACCAATCGTGATCACCCTTTTTGCATAATAAAAAACCAGCAGCAAAAATAAGAGGAGACAAGATACATATTGCGTGGTCTGCTTGAAATTTTCTGTGTCTGGTTGTGTCCTTGTTATATCAGAAATGGTCAAGTTGCTGTTTTGTGCAGTCACATTCTCTGGTCAAGAAATACCATTACTTAGCAGTCTATAAGTACTACAAAATAACTCTCATGCCTTGTATGTATGATGCTCATCATGATATCTTCTTTAGCTATGATTAGTTACAAATTACACAACCTGCAATTTTCTCTAAACCCCACCCGTAAAAAGATTTTAATCCAAACCCAGTCTTTATACTGATGTGGCACTCAGCCGCAGTGAAGTGATCTGTTTTTTGTAGCCAATAGTGGCCTGAATTTTGAACTATCACTTTGGTCATTAAAGTGTGTTTTCTCTGAACTGTCATCAAAAAAAAGAAGAAGAATTATTACCTGCTGTTGCACTTTTCTCAAAAGAAACATTTTCTGCTGAGCACCACTATATGAAAGCCTACATGATTTATCTGCTGTTGGTTATTCACAATCTGAATATAAGCATAGTTGTGCGCTGTCAAAATTTGTTTAATCACAAGTTATAGAGCAATAGCGTACCTCAGTTTAAATATAATCATTTTTAGCAGCTCACTTGTTAAAAGATTGTTCTGGCTGGAAAGGTTTTGCATAGTTGCATCAATGTAACCGCACTTACTGTCACAAGTTGTCGTTGGCTTTCTGTTCAGAGTTTGTTTGTTTTAAGCCTCTTTTATCTGAAATTTGCATAAGTTTCTATTTACTTGTTGAAAACCGCTTCCCTTTTTACAGCGTGCTTTAAACAATTAAGGATGATTGCTGAACGTAGGTATTGTGCATTAGCTTCTCTATGCTGCAAATTTGGTACTGTAAAGTATATAGCATGAAAGTATCAACTTCTGTCCCATGCTTAGAAGTGGCTGATTTATAATAATAAATAGTGTTCAGATCTACTTCAGCTCGCTTAATTTGTGCCACCTCTTGAACATGGCAAGACCTGCTTGAAAATGACCATTCTCTTAAAACGCTCATATACCATTCTGTTTTATTGCTCCATGATATTGCTGTTAAAATCCTACATATGGAAACAAAATGCCTTGCCTACACCTGTCATGTTCTTGGAAATAGTGTTCATAACTCACCCACTTGTCTTGCTCTCCGGGTACTATGTCACGAATATCGGGCTGCTGTACAAACAGTATTTGGGCTAATATATGCCTATGTTATCAGCTGGCAAACAGGCATGATGAGATGTTTAAGACTCATAAAACCACTT
Source organism: Limonium bicolor (assembly GCA_023374045.1). Taxonomy (NCBI): domain Eukaryota; kingdom Viridiplantae; phylum Streptophyta; class Magnoliopsida; order Caryophyllales; family Plumbaginaceae; genus Limonium; species Limonium bicolor. Next base: position 15,319 of record JAIOTZ010001991.1, read on the forward strand.
GAGTCAAGCTCTGATGCTTTTGATTATAGAAGCATCATTCCAGCATTAACTAAATGCATGATTCTAAATATGTTTGATACCCCACCTTGCATACCATCTGAAAGGGTATATGATTACCAGACTTATCTATACATAAGTCTATTGAGCTTGACCTTGATTTATGCTCAATTACAAACTGATTTGATGTCTTACACCATTTATCATGTGCAGCATATTCTACTAAAGAGCTAACAAAGTTTTAAGAAAGTGCAGGTACTTTTTACCAGGGGACTGATCACCCCCTGAAATACTCAAAGAAGCAAGAACAAAGGCCATCGAGCCAAGAAAGTAACACCTACCCATGGACTTTCTGCAATAGATTGCATATCCATGGTGAAAAAGTAACACCTACAGGCTATCATGCCTTGAAAGTAATACCTACCCATGGACTTTCTGCAATAGATTTGCATATCCATGGTGAAAAAGTAACACCTACAGGCTATCATGCCTTGAAAGTAATACCTACCCATGTACTTTCTGCAATAGATTTGAATATCCATGGTGAATAGGCCAACCAAGAAAACCCATCTCTGGACCCATCAGGAGCTCTGGTCGCTGTTGATGGGTGCATTGTTAGGTGTGGGACGGCCCATACTTGAATCACACAAGTACCATCCTTGGCTAGCATAAGCAAAGTTGGGAAAATATGTTATCTTTATTCTCCTTTAAGGGAATTATCATCCTTGGCTAGTATAAGCAAAGACTTTATCATCAAATATTTGGCCCTTTCAAAAAGGGAATGGTTCTTATTAAAGGAACCATTGGTCTTCTTTATGAAGACATCAGGAGATTCATCCATCAAGACAGAAAGAAGATACTTGTGGGACTTTGATTGCACTGTACCAACTTTCTTTTTGTAGTCATGTTCTTTTTTGTAAGAGCTAAAAGAAAAAGAACTTGTGGGACTAGAAGATAGAGAAGGGAAGAAATAGAAAGAATGGAAAAAGATGTAAATTTCAATTTTTTTTTTGTAAGTTCCACTTTTTTAAGTAGCAAAAAGTAGAACTTGTGGGACTGATGACAAGGACAAGAATATGGCGAAGGCAAGAGGGTCAAAGCAGTCCAGGCCACAGATCCTGATCCGGACCCCGGACCCCCTTCAGGACTTTGTTCGGGCTCCAGTTTGGGCAACCAAACATGTTCCGGCCCGCATTCTATGACGGGACCATGTTCCGGCCCCATACTCCATGACCGGATCCCGTATCCTACACTTGAGACCGGAAGGCTTTATAAGGAAAGAAGTGCCAAAACTAGAAGGGTGACTCCGATGAAGTAATACCACGTGCGCAAGGATTAAGAGATAGGCCTCACTCTTGAAAGTCTATAAATAGAGGTGGAGGCTCATTTGTAAGAGGACAAGATTAGAAGAGAGAAAAAACACTAGAAAGATCTCTAGAGTTGTAATAACAAAGGAGGTAATAAATATTGTCAATAAGTGGATGTAGGCTGGATTATGGCCGAACCACTATACGTCCGGTGTTCTATCAGTTTGTGAGATTAGAGGAAACCAGATTATGTATTTTCACTTCGCTGCCACTGGTGCGGTGTAGGACAATCTGTAGCGGTTCAGCTGGTTTGCCCTTCTCAGTATGGGCTCCGCGTCTCCTGAGGTGTTTTATGGTGGGAATGCTTCCCCTTCTTCTTCTTCCAAGGTCTGGCTTGGTTTTGGTCGTCGAAGGTGTTACCCTTGCTGCTCACCTTGCGCTTCAGCGCTTGCTCCTCATCTCTTAGTTGGCAGGTGATCTCAACTCGAGAGGAGCGTGGTAACACTCCTGAATTACTTAGGCATTAGGTTACACTTACATACGGGAATACTAATTCGCATTACTCATGGCTTTTAAGGGTTCGATGTTGTATCTGAAGGGAGGTAAACCGTGTGAAGCCCATGCCATACGGAGTCGGCTCAATCCGCCATAGAAGCGGTCGACCAAGACATGGCCGGTATACCCAAGGTCGGGTAGAAGTCTGAGAAGAGAGGTGAAGGTGCGGTAATATTCATCAACCGTCACCTTCTCGGTCATTTTTAGGGCATCGAGCTCAAACCATTTCATGGTCTTGACATGCTCGGGATAGTACTTAGATCGGAGGAGAGAGGTGAATGCTTCCCAACGAATGCAGGGTCGGCTAAGTGCTCGGCCTTAATGAGCTTCCACCAGTCCATAGCCGCGTCTTGAGGTAATACGCAGCTATCCTCACTCGAACTCCAGCGGGAGTCTCAAGTGTCTCGAATGCCGTCTCCATCGGAGAGAATAGGCCTCGAGCTTGGCGGGGTCGCTCTCGCCTCTAAAGCATGGAGGTTGAAGGTCGGCGACGACCTTTACCCAATTGTTCAGGGGTTGAGGCGGGTTGGGCTGTGCTGTTGTTGCTGCTGTTGGTTTTGCTGTGTTGCTTGTACAGCGGTGATTACTTGCGGTAGCATCTGTGCCACCGTGGCGGCGATGATCTCAGCTATCGTCTGCGCGCCCGGTCCATCAGATGTCTCTCCTCTAGGTCGGCCTCGACCTTGTCCTGACAACTGAACAAGTGTGAATTACATTAGGTGCAGTGACACTATGACCTATGGTTTTGATTCAATCAATGGTATCATCTTTGCAGACGTAAAGGGTCCATTATTGCTAACGGTAATTCCTAGTTAGGTTTCTAATTCTCCGTTGTAGAACGGTTTTATAACCTAACTGGTAATCACTACACTCGGTATTCTAATCATCAGAGTGAGACTTCGCTCTGATACCCTTTTTGTAACACCCCAACGCTAATCCTTCCATTATCCTCTAATCATCCTCATACTTACCTTACTCGCAGCGGAATACTTACTTACTTACTTACTCCCGGCGGGTGACAACGCCGTTAGCCATCCAAGACTAACAAAGCTACTACTACTTACAGTAACGGTCTGACGATTAGAATAACCAAATACATACTCCTTACTTACAATACCAAATACTTACTTACAATTGATTACCGAGTATCCAATATACGAATTACATTCAATACCACTTCTCAAAATCAAGAGTTTGTACATTTACTCATTTCTATCCAACAAATTCATTATCCAAAAAGGTGTACCACATGGTACACGGCTACTCAAAAAGGCCTTAGCCGTGTACACTCGGTACACCATCCCAATCTACTAACTACCCAAAAAAGAATTACATCCGGTCCTTACTCTACCATCACGCCTCGCGGGTACTTGTAGAATAAAAAACATTCCCCCTAGGGGTCACCTTACGCTGAATATGATAACCGCATACCCCGGTACTAGTGAGGGTACGCTAACTATTTGGTCGAGTACATGCGGTTTGTTTCATCATACATACATACATACATGCTTTATACGATACAATTCAATACATTCAATTCACAAGGCATACCTACATACATTCAATACATGCATGGCAGACATTACAAATCAACCATTCTTACTTACCGAATTCACCGCATTACGGAGATACAATTTCTCCATTCCATACCGAAGTCATGTTAGCTTCATTACCACCCGGGTTAATCGGGTGTTCAATACTCTTTTACTCGAGGTCAATGACTTACAATAGTCAAGACTGATACACATACAATACTTACTTCTTACTTACTTTACCCAGTTAAGTCGGTTGACCTCCGGGCAGGGATTACTACATCCCACCACCGGGCTTTAGGGTGGCCCACTAATCCAGGATGCTGCCCATTCAGGGATTTGGTCCATGAAAAGATTACAGCAGGATTCGGATCCAACTCTTGTGTTTCCTTATCCCACGCGTGGCCAAAACTATATCGGACTTCTACTCATTCCATTCTACTCATTACTCAAGTTAGGAGTTAGAATGTTAGGAGTTAGTAGAAGTCAATACTTTTCCATACATCAATACAATACACAAATACTCATTCATGTTCACATACACTCATTCTCATTCATCATTTCATGAATTATACAAACTAATTGTTCAAGAAGATCAACAAAGAACAAAATAGTTCAAACAGATTTATGTGCAATATAAGTCTGATTCGTGCATTTATCTTGTTGGTGATCACATAAGCACACAAATCGGGGTAACCAAGTTAGGATACAGGGCATGAAGAAATCATTACGTTCACCGTCGCAATGTACTACCGGATTCCTTCGATGTTCAACTATTGATCCTATACATACATGAAGTTGTATGATCAATGATCCAACTTACTCTTTCAATAATATTCCTAATGTGTAATTACTACTCCTTTACATTCGTACTTGATTATTAAACCCATTCTTTCTCATTACTTCTTATTCTTGCTTTCTTACTCAGTACATACTTTCTTACCTTTACTACTTCATTCATAGTGTACTATAAATATGTATATATATATATATGCATATATGTATATAGGCATATATATACATATACATATGATTACTATAATCAATAATAAATATATATAATATATTTGGACTCGACCGAACTTGCAAGTCCGGTCGAAAGTTCGGTCCATTCCAGTAGCTCACATACGGGAAAATCTTCTGGTCCGACCGAACTTGCAGTCCGGTCGCAAGTCCGGTCTATTCCAGGAGGTTTCAGACGGGAAAAATTTTCTGGTCCGACCGAACTGCATGTCCGGTCTATTCTAGAAGGTTTCAGACGGGAAAATTTTCTGGTCCGTTGAACTTGCATGTCCGGTCGCAAGTCCGGTCCATTCTAGAAGGTTTCCGTCTTTGTGATTCTGGCTCGACCGAACTTGCAAGTCTGGCCGCAAGTCCGGTCCGGCCCAGTACTTCAGTTTAAAAATCTATTTTCAGTTGGTTCTTTACCCATTGTTTCCCCAATCTTTACCAATACTTCCCCACATGATTTAGCACTAATTAAGCCCTCTAAATCACCTAGTTCATCCACCAAACATACACTCAATTTCTACCCACTTATACAATTTTTTTCCTCATTTCATTTCAACACTTACACTAATTATCCTTACACCAATGCTACAGATTTTGGTTTTCTTCCTTATGCTACAGATTTTTCCCTCAACTCTTATCCTCCATTACTCCCTCAACTAATGCTATTCCTAGCATCCAAAAGACATTACTTTACATCCTATTTCTTCACATTACCCAAGCCCTTTCCAAATCTGTTTCAAGACACTAAACGACTCACGATTAACCTCTCCAAATACACCTAGTTACTACCTAGGGTATTCCTTCATCTTTCACACCTAAGTCCTCTCATTCCTAGGCAAAATTTGACATAGTCTCCCCTATAATTCTTACTTTGCTCACACACTATTTCAGCTCATGAATTGCTCATCCACATACCTGTTTATCCAATACATTATACACACATTTCAACTCCTCTACAACACAATAAATTCCTACACATACCCATTCACTACCCAATGTTTTCCCAAGCTTTTAAACATTATTAAAAAGCTTCAAAACTGTTACATTGTCGTTCCTCAATATACTACAACATGCTTACTACTTATTACTTAATACATTACTCATTCTTAACTACTTAAAATCTGTTACATTACTACACATAAAACTAGTTCAAGGTAAGGGTGATTACCTTGTGTTTCTAGTTTCTTTTCTTTCTTGCTTTCTTCTTCCTTCTTTTCCTTCTTCCTTGTTCTTCCTCACACCATGCACAATGCTACAGCCACCATACCAATACACACTAACCATTTAGCATTCATTTTAACTAACCCTAGAATTTAGGTTTTTGGGTTTAGAAAAGAGTATTACCTTCCCACCAATGGATGAAGTTCTTGTCTATCAAGAGAGAAAGATTCCTAGCCCACAAGAGAAGCCAAAATCGGCTGAAATGCAAGGAACAAAGCAAGGTTCACTTTGAATTTTCGTTTTGCAAGTAAGGGCTAGAAAAAGATGGGTTTTCATGAATGTTTTTACCTCAAAATGACAAGGAGGTGAAGGTGCTTCTAATGGTGGTACTCAAGCTCCAAATGCAGCACACCCATGGAGATGAAGTTGGTTGTTTTCGACTTTTGAAAGGAGGAAAGTGTTCTCCTTGGTGAGGGGATTTCAATGGTACAATTTTTGTTGAATTTGGACAAGGATTGAGCTTGGACAAGAGGAGAGAAGGAGAGAGTTGAGTGAGGTTCTTCAAATCCCCATAGCCATCGCAAGGAAGGAGAAGAGAATAGAGAAGGAGAGAGAAAATGTGAGGGAGAGGAGTGGGGATAGGAGAGAGAGTCTCTTTTTTTCTTTCTTTATTTCTTTGTCCTTTTGTGAGTTACAAATAATAAAGGGAGTGAGTGAGAGGGGAAGGCTGACCGGCCCCATATGCACACACACACACAGATTTTTAATTTTTATTTGTAAGTGGACACACTAAGTTTGTTTATTTGCATTCTCACCCACAACTTCTCGGTTTTGACAGTTTTACTAACCGGAACTCGTTTTCCGGAACTTTCTCATTTAATTAATTTTATTGGTTCTAAAGCTTCACTAATATTTATTAGTGACTATTAGTTGACCCAAAATTGATACGAATCTATTGGACCCGCTTAAAGTCGCTTTTCCCGGTTTCCTCAAAAACGCGCTTTAAGGTTTGTTTACGCTTTTAACCCATTTTAAAAGTTCGTTTTTCTTCGGGATTTGACCTCATATTTATTTAAGTGTAATTAAGCCTTTCAAATTATATTTAGCCTAATTAATCACTGTTTTTAATTACGGGGTATTTCAGGAAAAGAGAGTTCGGGTTCGGGGGCTTGATATTCAACTTAATTAAGGGTTCAAATTACTTTCATTACCCCTCGAAATCATTTTTCCTCTTCTTAGTTCATTAACGGCTTATTTCGAAGACGTTTTAACCTAAGTGCGTGTTTTTTATGTTTTTAGCATTTTTTGACAGAAAATAAAAGTGGAAATTAAAAAAACCTAAACTAGGGTTTAGAGGCAGAATTAGGTTTAAATTTTGATTCCGTCTATGGCTACGGACCTAATGTCCGTACCCATGGACCCTAGTTAATCTATGTGGAAATAAAGTGAATTAAACAGAAAACAAAATTTTGATAAGTCCTGGGCCACAGACAGGATGTCCGTGGGCGCGGACATTGTTTAGAAAAACCTATGCTTTTGAAAAACTTAAAATCCCGCCACGTCCGTGGGTGTCCGTGGTCCTGGACCTTAGGTCCGAGGTCCACGGACCACCCACGGACAGGGGTTTTCTGGTGGTTCCTGAAAGTGTTTTCGGCTCAAAATTTATGTATGGTGTAGCTTGAGAGATGTAAATACGTTAGTAATCAAAAGATTTAATTTGAAGTCAGAATAATGACGAAACTTAGCACACAATTTAAAGGGCAGAATCAAAAATGAACAACTATACAGAAGCCGGAAAGAGTTAGTTCGAACCCAAATTTCCATGGAAAGTCAGAAAGGTTGTGGGGAGTTAGAAAACTAAGATTCCTAGCTGTTTTACCTTCGGATTTGAGGTTGCTTCTTTCACATCAGGATTCTTTGGAGGCTCCGATGATGCCGGTTCCCAGTTTGAGTTCGACCCGAGCTTCTGGTTGTTGATTGTTGATGATGTTCTTCACGTTTGGAGGTGGTTTGGTTGATATATGATTGTTGAAGTGTTGGGAGTTTTCAGGGGGTTTTTGATGTGATTTCGGTGCTTGGATGTGTAAAAACGGGGGACTTGTGACGGCTAGGTTTTCTGACTTTCTAGGGCTCTTGGAGTTCTGATTTGATCAAGGGATAAGGCTCCTTATAGGCTTCCTTAAAGATAAAAAATCAGGTAAAAACCGAGATTTATCGACGTTTTAGCTCAGGGCTTCCAAAAGCAACTTGACTATGAAATTTTAAACATGGGTAAAGGATGATATTTCTGATTTCCAAAGTGAAATCAAATTTTTGATATTGGAATATTATTAAATTCAATTCTCATCAGATTCAATCAGAAATTGCTAGAAAATTATTGGAAATTCGAAAAAATCAAAATTCAACGCCATTATGCCCAAAATGTCATCCTATATCATGGATTAAATTTCAAAGAATTTTGAATTGATTTGACCCTTCTTTGGAGGAGAGAGAAAGCTCATAGGTAGCTTAGGAGCCTTAAAAAATTATGAAAATGCCCCTGGAGATGACTAAGTTGTCCCTAGTACTTTGAAATGTGCCAATTGAACTGGGAACCTTTGCTACTTGAACTAAAAATTAGTAGAGACTCTCTTCGGGGGTTAAAATTTGGGTATAACAGATTGCCCCCCGTCAACTAGACTTTGTAATGGAAAAGAAAAGGCTAGTTGATGCTTGAGTGATACCCCAAAATTTTGGATCTTAAAAGACCCCGCATGCAGTTGAAAACAAACAAATTGTGTCGAGCTATTCTAAGGCGCTAACTACCTATGAGTAAAGTGGAAGGATGTCGAGCGATTCTAAGGTGTCGACCACCTAAAGGTAAAAATGAAGTAATGTTGGACTATTCTAAGGCGCCGACTACCTATAATGAATGAGATGATGTCAAGCTATTCTAAGGCGTTTACTACCTATGATGAATGAGATGATGTCAAGCTATTCTAAGACGTTGACTACCTATGATGAATGAAATGATGTCAAGCTATTCTAAGGCATTGACTACCTATAATGAACGAAATGATGTCAAGCTATTCTAAGGCGTTGACTACCTATGATGAATGAAATGATGTCAAGCTATTCTAAGGCGTTGACTAGCTACAAGTGATTGAAAATGGTGTGGGGTCGAGTTCTTCCATTCAGGTGAGTTCGTCTACTCGGATGAGTTCTTCTACTCTGGTGAGTTCTTCTACTCTGATGAGTTCGTCTACTCGGGTGAGTTCTTCTACTCGGGGTAGTTCTTCTACTCGGGTGAGTTCTTCTACTCGGGTGAGTTCTTCTACTCGGGGGAGTTCTTCTACTCGGGTGAGTTCTTCTACTCGGGTGAGTTCTTCTACTCTGGTGATCTTCTACTCTGGTGAGTTCTCCTACTCTGGTGAGTTCTTCTACTCTAGGGAGTTCTTCTACTCCGTGAGTCCTCTACTCTAGTGAGTTCTTCTACTTTGGTGAGTTCTTCTACTCTGGTGAGTTCATCTACTCGGGGGAGTTCTTCTACTCGGGTGAGTTCCACTACTCGGGTGAGTTCTTCTACTCTGGTGAGTTCTTCTACCGGGTGAGTTCTACTACTCTGGTAAGTTCTCTACTTTGGTGAGTTCTTTACTCTGGTGAGTTCTTCTACTCTGGTGAGTTCTTCTACTGAGTGGAGTTCTTGTACTCTGTGAGTTCTTCTACTCAGGTGTTGGAAGGTGCAAGAATGCAAGGTGATGGTCTTATGCAAATGATGGAAACTGTTTACTGGAGTACCAAACATGGAAATGACGATAAGGTGTATGCAATCAAAATGTATGTATGCTACTTGTTTAACACAAGAGACTGCTGGGAAAGGTGCCAAACATGGCAATGTTGAGGTGTTATGCAGAAATTGTAAAGTTTTTTGTAAGCTTGTCCAAGACAAGGAATGTTGAAAAATGCAAAACATCGCAATGATGAGGATTGAAAAAATCGTTAAAAGCAAGATATTGCTAGAAATGGTGCCAAACGTGGCAGTGTTGAAGAAAAATGTTTAGGACTAGAAATTACTGACGAAGGTGCCAAACGTTGTAGGGGTGGCGATTCGGGTTAATGGTTCGGGTTGAAGCTCACCCATACCCGAACTGATTAAAATTGTATTGATCCAACCCGACCCAATAATATTTGGGTTACAAATTATCAACCCATACCCAACCCATATAAATGATTAAACCCATACCCGGCCCATTTAACCCAACATAATTGGCTATACAAAATTTGAAAGACCTGTAATTAAATTTTTTATATGATTGCTCAAACGGAGTACAAATGAATAAAATAATACATCAATATGGTAGATATTCCAGAGTTTCATTATCCTCCGTCTTTTTTTCTTTTCCACATACATGTCATGCTTAGTGGCACTTAACAGAAGAAGGTGATGTGTACGCGTCTGGGCCAAATATAACTGTATTTCTCCTTCAGATATAGAATCAACATAGACAAAAATCTTCAGAGTACAGAAGGATAGGACCATAGAGGGAGCTATGGAGGAGAGCAGCGCACGTCTTTTGACAATCCCACATAACAAATACTCTTTTTTTGCTTATTAAAGAAATACAACAAAGTAGTATTATCAATAAACATCCTCTCATAAAAAGATACTAATCAGTATTTACTAA
>JAIOTZ010001992.1:0-25519 GCA_023374045.1 Limonium bicolor
CTTTGCTCAACATATCCGACAAAACAAAAGACGGATTGAAAGTGAGAAAAGACATATGAGTCATGGTTATACGAGCAGAGTTACTCCCACAAGATAATGGGAAGTGGATATACCTACCTCCTGCATGCTATACACTTTCAAAGCATGAAAAGGTTAACTTTTGCAAATGTCCGCACTCGGTAAAAGTACCATCTGGGTACTCTTTAAATTGGAAGAACATTATATCGATGAAGGATTTGAAATTGTTAGACATGAAGTCTCATGATTATCATGTACTGATGTTACATCTTCTTCCAGTTGCAATCCGAGGGATATTGCCAAATGATGTAAAAAATGCGTTAACCCAATTATGTTTCTTCTTCAACGTCGTTTGCTGCAAGATAATTGACGTAAACTCTCTCGATGATCTACAACATGAAATTGTGGTCACATATGTCAACCGGAGATGTATTTCCCATCAACCTTCGTTGACATAATGGTGCACTTAATAGTACACATTGTTCAAGAGATCCTATATTGTGGTCCAGTTTACTTACGTTACTTGTACCCTTTTAAACGATACATGGGTATTCTAAAGGTTAGAATGAAGAATACATATTGACCAGAAGGGAGCATAATTAAAATGACAGTGATTGAGGAAGTCACAGAATTTGTGACAGATTATTTGAATGAAGCGGAGTCAATCGGTATTCCAAAACCATGACACTACGGTAGATTTAAGGGCAAAGGTGTCATTGGGAGAAAGATTGTGCAAATTCCACGTCATATGATTCATCAAGCACATCTGTTTATGTTACATCACCTTGAAGTTGTTGAACCTTTCTTTGATACTCACATGGCTGAGTTGAGACAATAAAATCCTACCAATGACCATCTTTGGCTGACAAAGAACAAAACTGAGAGTTTGTCCAATGGTTCAAAGATCATGGGTTTTAAAAAGCATCATCAAATCCAGAAGTTGTCAGTGAAGAGATCATATGTTTAGCAGTAGAACACGAACCTAATATTACATCATTTGAAGGGTATGACGTTACTTGGTATACGTACTACACTGCACGCCAAGATATTAAATCAATAAAGTAGAACAGTGGAGTAAAAATAGAAGCAGCATTCACTGAGTACCAAATCGGTAAACAACCTCAACCAGTTAGGAGCTCTAGTTGGTATTATGGTGTTATCGAGGACATTTGGGAACTAGACTACCACATTGATTCTATTCTAGTGTTTCAATGCAAATGGGTGGACAGCTGACATGGAATCCAAAACGATTGAGGACTTACTTTGGTTGATCTTACACGTGTTGGTTTTTAGGATGGTCAATTTGTTATAAGGAAGGATTGAGACCAAGTGAAATACCCCATAAATTAATTTAAATTAATTTAGGGGATTTCTTTTATTAAACCCCAAATAATACTATTAAATACTAAATTATTATATAGTATTATGAATTTGATAAAAAGATTTATAAGTCAAAATCTTGGAAAAATTTCTAGACACTCCAATTATATTATAAAGATTTTAGAAATATTTGGAGCTTTGATTTGAGTCATAAAAGTCAATATAAAATCATAGAAACCTTAAAGCCTCTTAAGCCTTGCTAGGGTTGACTTTTTGAGAATGGTCAAACCAGCCCATGAAACCTATACCAATAAAAAGGTTATGGAAAACCAAGAAGATTGATAATAATAACGTTAAAAACGGATCATCCTAGCCAAAGTTATGATATAATGAAGTTTAAAGCAAAAATTTTGAAGGCTGCTGACGTGGCAAGGGTTGCTGACTCAGCCACGGGTGCCTCGGGAGGCGTGCCACGCCAGATTACTGGAATTCCCCTGAAAATTGGCTAACTCTTCTCAGCAACCTCCTGATCGTTGCCCTATCTTGTGACCTCAATATCTTCGTTGTCTCTTGGTATTTTTGAATTCTGTCTTCTTCATTCTCTTCTCCTACAAACCCTCTTTCTAACCATTACTCACACTTAACCTAATTCTTTCTACATCCGCCGCAAAGTTGATCTGAAATTGCTCCCCGAGAATCTACAACCCAGATTTTTCCAGAAACCGATTTGACAAGGCTAATTCTCAATCGTGTGGAAGATCCAGGCATCTAAAGTTCCCAACTCAATCACGGCAGTATCTTGCCCAGAATTTTCCAGAACCGACTAGGTTTCGTTGATCGAATCCTTCTCATTTAGCACGAGTTGATCCGCGAAGTTACCTACCTGAACAACACATAAAATACCAACTTTCCAGAAAATCGAATTCGATTTTCCTTGCCGGTGCATTTCCGAGTGTTGTTGAATGTTTGCACGAGTCTACTAGAACTGCTACAGCATTAATAAGGTACGATTTCTCGTACTCAGATACTTTTGCTAACAGACTTTATGGAATGTTTGAGAAACGCTAACCGAGCTTGAATGGATTTCAAAATGAAACTGCTTGTGTGACTAACTCAGCTTGATGTAACTAACTGGGCCTTGTATGTACAGCTGACATGGTTATTGATTCTTCCTATCTGTTTCATTAAATATTAACTGCAAAGGGGTTTACGCCTCTACACTCTGTAGGACTGAGTGTTTTGGTATTGCACTTGTGCAGTTAATGATCTAGTGGGGTAGCTAGGAATATGGGAAAATGTCAATCTTGGTAAATTCTTCCTTTGACTCTGGATACCGTTTCATCCATGAGCTGAGTCTTTTTGTTGTGACGAGTGCGCGTCTTCACCGATGACTGAGAACGGGTCGGTAACAGTGAAGGGCTGTATATCCTTTGTCCAAAAAGGACGTGTATAACAGCGAAGGGCTGTATATCCCTTGTCCAAAAAGGACGTGTATAACAACGAAGGGCTGTATATCCCTTGTCCATGTGGACGTTTGACTGATGGTGGGGCCCATCTCTCCCAATTGGTTTTATTCCACTCTTGAGTATGTTTATCTATGGGAATCAACTTTCTGAAATGGTGGAGACATAAACTGTCTACCACGGGTTATGGGTATTCATATCATTCCTAGTCCTTTGTGACTACCTGAGTCTTCTCTTCTTAACCAGAATTGGTCCTAACATCAACAATGAATGCTTACTAACTTTATGTGTGACAGTGGATGACTTGGTTTGGAAGTTCTTTATCTCTATCTTTGCCTTGTCTCTTTTCTCTATAACTTGATTGTTTTGAAGTTTTTTTCTCTGTTTTACTTTTAAGAGTTTGTTTTCATGTTATTGTTTTATTTGAAGAATTATGTTTCAATTTATTGTTTTAGAGAATTGTACCAGTTCCATTCCAGGGAACTGACTCACCCCTCCCGAGGTGGGCTGCTTGGTTTCATCTTGCAGGTACGAAATTGTTCATACAGGTGGCCACGAAGAGTATGAGTGATTGGGATGGGAATTAGGAATTATGGAGAGTTGCTTTGTTTATTTTAAGTTATGTTTACATTATTTTCTCGAGTTCAGACTGTAACATTTGTAAGTAGTAATTTGTGAGGTTTTGTATCGGGTGTTTGGAACCCGATGATCTGTAATCGCCATTGGAGATTTTTATTCCGCTATATTTACTCTAAATAGAGGCATTACCGAAATTGGTATAAGAGCGTAGTTACGCTCTGAACCCGAGAAAACAAGCCGAGTGAAATACTTAGAATTGGTGCATTTAAAACTGGGGAACTGGGGTAGTTATGAGAGTGAGGATTCCAGTAAGGCACGACTCCTAACCTTCTTGGATTTGTGAATGATTCCGTTAAACATTCTTTTTATGAATGTCTATTGAGAATGGTGTTGTCATACCGTTCGAATATGAAATTACAGCAAAAATATAAGTTTTGAACATCATATTGGGTATGATAAGACTTTGGTTGGGATAAATCATACATTGAGCTATTTTTCAAAGCATACTTATGGAGAATACATGGTTAAGAATAAAATTCTTCAAAAGCTAGTACACATGTTCCTAGAATTCTAAAGAATACTTTTGGTTGGAAATAGTTACAAATAGAGCTTAGAATAACTAAGTTGGTATTGATATTATGCGATAAGTACTTCAATTCCTTTAAAGTTTGAAAATAAATCTCAAGAACTACTTGGTACAAATTATTGCCTAAAGATAATTTTTAGAATAAATCTTAAGTCTAGAAAATTATTAGGCTAACAAGAACTAGTAGCATATTAGAAAAGATCAGCATCTAAACCTGTAAACCACACTAAAACTCTATGTTAACTTTAGAAAGAAATATCTAAACTTAAAACCTTACGGAAGTGCCTGGTGCGACGAACTCCTAGGCTGAAAGTAGTGGGGGTGCACACCCACTTCTGGAAGTCTAGGGGCTAGACAAGCCTTGTCATCTAACCGGAAATAATCTTCTATGGAAGTGATGGAATGCTTGAACCTTGGTTTTAAAATGCGTGATGCGCTCCGATGCGATTAGGCTCCAAAAGTGATGCGTGATGCGCGAGGCGTCGATGCGAGCGCATCCCGTTTGTTGCGATGTTTACTAAAAAATCACATCCAAATTTTTGTAGAGACAACATTTTATACATATGAAGTAATATTATGACACAATGGAATAAAAACTTCCAAACACAAGTCTAAAGTAATCAAGTGTCAAAGTATTCAATCCAAACAACATAAGAGAACAAAAACATCCAAACACAAGTATAAAGTAATCAATCCACACAAGAGAATAATCTTTTAAATATAACAAACTTATTATTAGACTACGTTTAGATATCACCACATGAACCTATTGGATGTCATCAATACAAGATCAACTAAATCATCTTCAACATTAGGAGAGCCAATACCCTCTTCAAGTTCTTCCTCCTCATCACTCAAGTTCATCCTAGTATTAGTAGATGAAAAAGCAATAATTTTTTCTTAGAGCTTGAAGGATTTTCTCTTCCCCTCCTTAATGATATAGTTTTTCTAGATTGGATCATTAACCCCTATGAGTCTCATAATCATATCATATCACCAATTGTACACAAGAAAGACATCAAGCATACACACAAGGCTTATTCAAGCTTTAAGGTAATTTTTGATGTTCTTGAGTTTTGATTACTCTAACCCAGCAATAAGTGCATAGGGTCAAACTAGGTTGATATATGAGCATGTAGGCAAACAGGAATAAAAACGGACTTCAAACAAAAAGAAATTATGGTAAAAACAAGTTCAAGGGGCATAGGGGCGCATCGGGTCGCATCGGGCGCATCGGGCGCATCGGAGCGCATCATGGGGCATCCTGAATAAACTCGCCTCGCTGCCATGGATGCGTTTTGATGCTCACGTCGCATCCAAAACGCATCAGGCGCGCCTGATGCGCGCATTTTAAAACCAAGCGTTGAACTTGAGGAGGATTGGTGGTAAGACGTTACCATCATGAAATCTTGAGCTAGGCATATTTCATTACTAGCCACGATGGACAATTCAAAACTTATGGCTTAAGATCCAGTGTTAAATTCATACATGTAAATAGTTTATTGAGTTAAATCCTTGGTCAAAGGTACTTACATGTGAGTGTGAAAACACAAGAGTGATGATGTTGAAACCTGAGTTGAGGTTGATTTCTGTTGACACATAAACTTTATGAGAAGCCTGGAATAACCCTACAACAACAATATGGATGTTGGATGAAGGGGTGGAACATACCTATTTATGGAGGAAAGAGATTAAAATTTGGTTACTGCAGGGTAGAACATCTACCCCTTGTTGAATATAGAACCATTAAAAGAAGTTACTTAAATATTGAGTGAAGAAGAGAGTAATACTAAACTAAATATCATTGATTCTTAAATACTTAGAATATTGAGCATCTAGTGAAAAATTGAGTTACTTAAAGATTGGAAATTCTCATGTTTATTTGGAAGTTTAACATTAACATATATAAAATTTTAGAAGACACCCTAAGAGTGATATTTAAGAAAAACCACCATTATCTAAGGGAGTACCAAGATTAATGAAGAGGAATACTTACATAAAACAAATCTTAAGAAAAATAATTATCAGGAGTGAGTGAGTTTTCACTAGACTAATTTATTTGACTTAAAAACTTGTATAAAAGTTCCTACCTTGAAAAAAAAACAATTTTAAGATAAAGAAATCAAATTTTGGAGCTACATTTTAATTAATAAGAGCTTTCTAAACTTTGCCTTGTGTGAAAATATGTAAATATATAATAAGTAAATTTTATGAAGTAAATACTTAATGATCGTCTAAAATACTCACTAGTGCAGAAAATACTTAATACCACGGTTTTTTCCTTAAAAACCACGGTTAATAACCGGGTTTATGCTCGCGTATATTAACAAATAGCTATAAACGACGGTTCATAACGTCGTTTAAAGTAAGCGAAAAAAACCACGTTGGTCGAAACGTCGTTAAGACCCCTTCTCCCGCGATATTCATTGACTTTATACCACGGTTGGGAGTCTGAACCGTGGCATAAAGTGCGTTATAAATGACGGTTTTACTTAAAACCGTGGTATAAAATGTATAAAATAAACAATAAGCCACGGTTATACATAAAACTGTGGTTTATAGTCTGTGAATTTTTTTCAGTTCGCCGGTGATTTAGCGGCGCCGCCTTCAATGGTAATTTCTCAACAGAGCGCAGACAGAAGAGAATGAAGAGGCCAGAACATGTATGTTCCTTGTTTGCGAATTAGGGTTGCAAAATAATGAGTGAAGTCACATTATGTTCCTTGTTTTCGAATTAGGGTTGCAAATTAATGAGTGAAGTCGCATTATGTTCCTTGTTCGTCGGTAGGTTGCAAAATTACCGTGAGAGAATGTAAGAGGCGTAGACCATGTTCAAACATTAGTGTAGGTTGCAAAAATTACCGTGAAAACAAGAGAATGAGAGAGGCCGGAGCATGTCCTTGTTCGCCGGTTAGGGTTGCAAAAATTAGTGTGATGAGCAAGAGGCGCAGAGCATGTGTCCCTTGTTTGCCAGTATAGGTTGCGAAAAACGTGAGGTGAAAGAGAATAAAAAGAGGCGTAGAGTTTGGTCCTTGTTCGCCAGGGTGGGTTGCAAAATTACCGTGAGGTTGAAGAGAAGGCGCAGAGCATGTTCCTTGTTCGACAGTTAGGGGGTTGTAAAAAATTACCGTGAGTCATGAAGGCAGTGTAGAGCTGATCATAATGTGTCCGGCCCGGCAGCCCGTCCGACCCGGCCCGTAAAAAAGCCCGACGAGCCCGAACCCGATAGGGCTTCCGCGGGCCTGGACATAAATTAAGCCCGAATAAAAAACCGGGCCGGGCCGTGGCACATTTTTTGAGCCCGTGGGCAACCCGGCCCGGCCCCGATTTTATATTATTTATTATTATATTTTAAAATGTATATATACATATTTAATTTTATATAATATTACAAAAATTAATATAATATATAATTTAAATAAGTTTATATATAATATATAATTTTAATCCGTTATATATATAATATATTAATTTTAAATAAGTTATATATATAATCTATTAAATCTTAATTTTAAATTTTTTTTATTCTTTATATTAAAAAAATTAAAAACCGGGCCGGCCGGGCCGGGCTTCGGCAAAGTGTGGAAAAAACCGGGCCTAGCCCGGCCCGGCCCGAGCATGTAAAAACCGGGCTTGGTTTTTGAAAATAGGCCCGACGGGCCTAAAATTTTTCCTCTGGCCCGTCCGAACCCGGCCCGCCCGCCCGAATGATCACCTCTAAGGGCAGTGGAAGAGGAGAGATATAAAAAAGAGAATGAATTGTGGCGCGTCGTTCAATTTTCAGCGAAAAATATTCCCAAGACAATAAATGACGGTTCATGGTTAACCATCATTTATAATATGGCACAAAGAGAATAAACCACGGTTCCCAACCGTGGTTTATAGTCAATAAAGAGTGGCGCGCTGTTTAATTTTCAGCAAAACATTTCCCTCCAAGACAATATGACGGTTCAGCGGATAACCGTCATTTAAAATGTAGCATGAATAGAATAAATGACGGTTCAATATACAACCGTGGTTTATAGTCAATTTTTCTTGAATTAAGAGTGGCGCGCCGTTTTCTCGCTAGGAAAATAAATGACGGTTCAGTGGTAACCATCATTTATAATGTAGCACGAAGAGAATAAATGATGGTTCTGTATAAAACCGTCATTTATAGACATTTTAAGTGGCGCGCTGTTTTCCCGCTAATACAATAAATGACGGTTCATGGGATAACCGTCATTTATAATGTGGCTCAATTAGAATAAATGATGGTTCTACATACAACCTGGGTTTATAATATTATATACCACGGTTCCACATAAAAACCGTGGTATATAGGCCGTGGTTTAAAACTTTTTTTCTACTAGTGACTATGGTTGGCTAATAAACCATTGAATATAATTTTGAAAGATTATCTAGGATTATTACATAATCTAAAATATTATTTAAAACTACTCAAATATGTTACACCTGATTTATAGCTTGTTAATATAATTGATATGTTAAAATAACATAAATGGCATATTTACGTACCTTAAGTTATAAATTCGTACAAGGTTTCATGAAAAAAATTTAAATGCACTGAAAAGAAAAAGAAAAAAATTAATAAACAGTATGATACTATTTTAAATAAGTTATGAATTTTCAAGCCATGACAACTAAGAGACTTTAGGTTATAAAATGCTTTTAGAGATAGCATTTGAATAATTACATTACATTATAATGGAATTTTTCTTTTATGAATTAATACTTTCCAATCACATGATTTAAGATGATACTTATTACATTAAATACCTAAATGAATAAAGAGTGAACTAAAATGTTATTTTAGTAAATATAAATATAACCTACACACTTTTTTTCAAAACTTAACCTACTATGAATGATGAATTCTAAACTTTGTTTTTGCCAATGACCGTAAGAGAGGCAAAGTGAGTTAGGAAAAATGTGTTGGGAACACTAAAAGATTTAATTACAATCAAGCCAGAATAACAACGAGTGATATTGTGCATCAGATAATGAACCAAAAGTAACAATTCAAACTTCACTTAATGCCTTCAATCAAAAGAATTAGGAGTAACAAACAGTAAACCTTAAATGATGAGTGCTAATTAAACCTAAAAGGTTTTGTCCAACAAAACGACAATGATTGAAATAAATGTTATGTTGACTATCTAGTCAATTAACCCGTAAAGTATATTTAAAAAGAGTGACCAACTAAATTTTGGATGATGGTTAGACCATGTGTATACATATACAGACAATGAACTGCATCCTTGAAGAAGGAATCTCCATAGGAGATGTAAATATTTTGCCCCTTAAAAATGAGTTTAAATTCCGCTCCATTATTACGAGACGGGTATGGTCGTACCCTATTTTTAAGGGGGGGGGGGGGGGGTTACGATATCCTCATAAAATAAGCATATAACATAAAATGAACATATAATGGACATATCATTCGTACCAATCATAAAACGAATAGATAAGAATCATAAAATAAAATTTTATAACAACCAAGAAAATACAAATACATAACAATAAGGAGATACAGATATATAATAATCATAGATAGAATCAATAGTGCAATAAAATTTACAACAAAGCTTGATAATAAGGTGTTGAATTCTTTGAATGTGGTGTTTGAAATAAACATCAAGTAATTAAAGAAACAAAACTAAATATTTGGAAGTCTAGTATGGTCCAGGCATATTGTTGTGATTGGTTTTTGAAACAACCTTGTTGGATAATGTTATCTGAGTGGTAGTTCATGTCATTTACCTCTTGCATTAACTGGATGCTAATTATGAGATATTTTGGTTTGGTCTATGGTTGACCTTGAGTGGAATGAATCCTTATTTAAGGATGGGGGAATGATGAAATGGAATTTGTGGTTTGGAATTGTTATTGGATGAACACCCCTGAGTGGTTTGATTGTTTGATATACATTTTAGAGCCTATAATACAATTGGATATTTAGTTTACCAGCACACCTGAAGGGGTGTGAGTAGTTGGTAGACAATCTTAAACTTCGGGATGAAGTTTTCTTTTAGGGGGGGGGGGGGGTAGGGCATAATCTTCCTTCGTCACCTCAACCAGATTATGCCCTGCCTTTTTATTAGTAGGGTGATGGAGAGGTTTATGTACTCGATTTGCACATTATGTGACTCTTGTTTTCTATTTATGGAATGTATTGGTTTGGTTTGATTTGAGTAATCTCGAGTGGAATTTATTTGGAAATGGGAATGGATGAAAGAAAAGGATTGGATTGGTATGGAATCCCATTGGAATTTTTATTGGATGAACCTCTTGAAATTCTTAGCACACCCGAAGTGGTGTGAGTACCTATTAGTTGATTTAAAACTTCGAGTCAAAGTTTCTTTTAAGGGGGTATGCTGAAATACCCCATAAATTAATTTAGGGGATTTCTTTTATTAAACCTCAAATAATACTATTAAATTCTAAATTATTATATAGTATTATGAATTTAATAATAAGATTTATAAGTCAATAAATCTTGGAAAATTTCTAGACACTCCAATTATATTATAAAGATTTTAGAAATATTTGGAGCATTGATTTGAATCATAAAAGTCAATATAAAATCATAGAAACCTTAAAGCTTCTTAAGCCTTGCTAGGGTTAACTTTTTTAGAATGGTCAAACCAGCCCATGAAACCTATACCAATAAAAGGTTATGGAAAACCAAGAAGATTGATAATAAGAACGTAAAAAATGGATCATCCTAGCCAAAGTTATGATATAATGAAGTTTAGAGCCAAAATTTTAAGGCTGCTGACGTGGCATGGGCTGCTGACTCAGCCACGCGCGCCTCGGGAGGCGTGCCACGCCAGATTGCCGGAATTCCCCAGAAAATCGGCTAACTCTTATTAGCCACCTGATCCTTGCCCTATCTTGTGACCTCAATATCTCTGCCGTCTCTTGGTATTTTTGAATTCCGTCTTCTTCATTCTCTTCTTCTACAAACCCTCTTTCTAACCATTACTCACACTTAACCTAATTCCTTCTACATCCGCCGCAAAGTTGATCTGAAATTGCCTCCCTGAGAATTTACAACCCATGTTTTTCCAAAAACTGATTTGACAAGGCTAATTCTCAATCGTGTGGAAGATCCAGGCATCTAAAGTTCCCAACTCAATCATGGCAATATCTTGCCCATAATTTTTCCAGAACCGACAGGTTTCGTGGATCGAATCCTTCTCAGTTAGCACGAGTTGATCCGCAAAGTTGCCTACCTGAACAGCACATAAAATACCAACTTTCCCGAAAATCGAATTCGATTTTCCTTGCCGGCGCATTTCCGAGTGTTGTTGAATGTTTGCACGAGTCTAATAGAACTGCTACTGCATTAATCAGGTACGATTTCTCGTACTCAAATAATTTTGCTAACGGACTTTATGGAATGTTTTGAGAAACACTAACTGAGCTTGAATGGATTTCAAAAGGAAACTGCTTGTGTGACTAACTCAGCTTGATGTAAGTAACTGGGCCTTGAATGTACAACTGACATGGTTATTGGTTCATCCTATCTAGTTGTTTCATTAGATATTAACTGCAAAGGGGTTTACGCCTCTGCACTCTGTAGGACTGAGTGTTTTGATATTGCACTTGTGCAGTTAATGATCTAGTGGGGTAGCTAGGAATATGGGAAAATGTCAATCTTGGTAAATTCTTCCTTTGACTCTGGATACCGTTTCATCCATGAGCTGAGTCTTTTTGTTGTGACGTGTGCGCGTCTTCACCGATGACTGAGAACGTACGGGTCGGTAACAGCGAATGGCTGTATATCCCTTGTCCAAAAAGGACGTGTATAACAGCGAAGGGTTGTATATCCCTTGTCCAAAAGGATGTGTATAACAGCGAATTGGTGGAGACATAAACTTTCTGAAATGGTGGAGACATAAACTGTCTACCAAGGGTTATGGGTATTCATATCATTCCTAGTCCTTTGTGACTACCTGAGTCTTTCTCTTATTAACCAGAATTGGTTCTAACATCAACAATGAATGCTTACTAACTTTATGGTGTGACCTCTTAAGTGGATGACTTGGTTTGGAAGTTCTTTATCTCTATCTTTGTCTTGTTCTCTTTTCTCTATAACTTGATTGTTTTGAAGTGTTTTTTTCTCTGTTTTACTTTTAAGAGTTTGTTTTCATGTTACTGTTTTATTTGAAGAATTATGTTTTAATTTATTGTTTTAGAGAATTGTACTAGTTCCATTCCAGGGAACTGACTCACCCCTCCTGAGGTGGGCTGCTGATAAGATTCAGGATGCGAAGCAGTAAGGAAAAGGGGAAGGAACTCATGAAAGGGAGAAGAACAAGGAAAGAACTTTTGTTATTACTCTTACTGTACTGAATATTACAAAGACTTGACTTAACACTAAGGTGAACCCAGCAATTTATACTAAGCTGACAACGGTCATAAAATAAACCCTTAAATAACCCACTACCGTAGCACACATATAAGAACTAATATAACATATCGTAACACCCCCTCTCGAAGTTTACATTTATGTGAACTTTGAATGTGAGTGCCACTGTGCTACGTGTGAGTGCCGCTGTGCTACGTTTCTATCATCCCCAACTTCTGTTTGATAAGGGGATAATCTTTTCCAGCTAGAGTCTTTGTTAGGACATCTGCTAACTGCCGGCGGGATGGTACAAACTGCACCGATATCACTCCTTCCTGAATCTTCTGCCGCACGAAATGGCAGTCCACTTCGATATGCTTCGTTCTTTCGTGGAATACGGGATTCCGAGCGATGTAAACTGCTGACTGGCTGTCTGACTTCAGTGGTACAGGCAGGACATCTTCCACTCCGAGCTCGCATAAAACTCTGGACAACCAACTCAGCTCCGCTGTAGCTTGCCTCATGGATCGGTACTCCGCTTCCGCTGAAGAAAGTGCAACGCTACCCTGCTTCTTTGCTTTCCAGGACAGTGGTGAACCTCCAAGCTCGACGTAGTACCCGCTGATGGATCTCCTTGTGTTCGGGCACCCAGCCCAATCTGCATCACAATATGCAGACAAACGAAAATCAGAACCTTTATTGAAGAAAAGCCCATTACCTGCTGTTCCCCTGATATATCTGAGGACATGTAAGGCTGCCTTCCAGTGCAGATCGGTAGGTTGTTGCAAGAACTGGCTTAAGTATTGGATGGAGAAACAGAGATCAGGTCTTGTATGTGCAAGGAAACTGATCTTCCCCACTAATTTTCTGTACATTAATGGTTCTGATAGGGGATTTCCTGCTTCCTTGAGCAGTTTGATATTGAGTTCCAGGGGGCTTGTCACTGCCTTTCCATTGTGGCAATTAAATTCCTGCACCAGATTTTCAGCATAAGTTTTCTGTACAGCAATGATTCCATCAGAAACATGAATAAAATGTATACCGAGAAAATTGTTAAGTAATCCTAGATCCTTAATTCTGAATTCATCATGCAGCTTCTGTTTTATCATTCTTATTGTCTCAAGATCACTTCCTGTTAAGAGTATGTCGTCTACATAGACAGCAAGGAAAACAGTTTTCTTTTCTCTTTTCCTAATGAAGAGGGAATAGTCGTTAAAGGACTGCTGAAAACCATGGTGTGTAAGGAAAAAGTTTAATTTTTCATGCCACTGTCGGGAGGCTTGTTTTAAACCATACAAGGACTTCTTGAGTCTACACACTTGGTTTTCTTTCTGTTTTACGTACCCTGGTGGCAAGACCATATACACTTCTTCCTTTAATTCCCCATGTAAAAAGGCATTGTTGATGTCCAATTGATAAATGTCCCAATTCTTCTTACATGCTACAGCCACTAAGGCTCTAACTGTAGTGAACTTGATACCGGGGAAAAGGTCTCTAGATAGTCTATGCCATACCACTGAGTGTATCCCTTCACCACCAATCTAGCCTTGTGTCTTTCCAGCAACCCATCAGCCCTATACTTTAATTTATATACCCATTTGCACCCAATGGCTTTCTTCCCCTTTGGTAATTCAACTATTTCCCAAGTTTTGTTTCTTTCTAGAGCATGGAATTCCTCTTCCATGGCTCTAACCCAGTTTTTATCAGCTATAGCCTCACTATAATCAGATGGTTCGATCTGTTTTTCTATAGTCTTAGCAGCAGCACAGATTGCATTTAAACCAGTGGGAGAAACAGACTTGACAGTTTCATGTGTTGCATTTAACTCAGAGGGAATACTAGATATATGAGAAGTATTGTTTTCAGGTAAACTAACTGATCTCCTTGGTCTAATTAATGTACAGAGACAGTGATCATTAATTTCAGCATGGTTTTTGTTATGCAAGCCATTATCAGGACACATGATGCAGCAGGAAGGTTTGCTAAGTCTATCATATATAATTTCAGAGAAGGGATCCAAGTACTTAGCTGATTCCGTGGGCAGTTCTTTGGTTTCTTTCACACTTCCCACTACATAATCTTGGAGGTATCTTGGCATTTGTCTGGTGCGCATGGATCTCCTTGTCTGGTTGGGGATGTCATTCGTGTCTGGTGTTGTGTGTGTTTCTTCTGTTGTTTGGTGTTCTGTCCAGTGGTGCTCCTGCTCCGCTCTCTGGACTTCTTTTCCCTGGCTTCCTTGATAACTGTTTTCTTCAAAATCAAAATTGCTCAAAGGGGCCAGTAAAGGGTTAGCAGGAAAAATACTGTGTTCATTTTTCTGACTATTTTCGAGGATCTGTTCTGTGTTGTTTTCTTTACCTGATTGAGGATGAAAGGGAAAAACATTTTCATAGAATTTCACATCCCTATTGACTATAACCTTTTTGTTATCTAGGTCATATAACTTGTACCCTTTCTTATTCGGAGCATAGCCTAAGAACACCCCTTTAACACAACGAGAAGCAAACTTGTCATGCAATTCATGATTGATATTTGCATAAGTTAAACACCCAAAGCATTTCAGTTCCTCATATTGAGGCATGCAATTAAATATGATCTCGAACGGTGTTTTTCCATGAACACTATCTAGGGGCATCCTATTGATCAAATGGACTGCAGTGAGGATGCTCTCTCCCCAAAATTTCAGAGGTAATTGTGAGTGAAACATGAGGCTCCTTGCTGTCTCAAGGATGTGGCGGTGTTTTCTTTCCACAACCCCGTTCTGTTGTGGGGTGTGGGAGCATGTGAGTTGGTGAATGATACCTTTTCTTTTAAGAAATTCAGCTGTGACCTTAGAGGATCCTAATTCATATGCGTTATCTGTTCTGATAATTTTCACATCCTTACCGAACTGCTTCTTGATCATACATAGAAAATCAATAATTTGCCCAAATGCTTCTGATTTCAATTTAAGAAGTTGAACCCAAGTAGCTCTCGATCTATCATCCACAAAAGTAAGAAAATATGCAAAACCATCATGAGTTTTCACCTTATATGGACCCCATACGTCTATATGCACAAGATCAAGAATTTCGCTCACTGTTTCACTCTGTTTAGGGAAAGGGATTCTGTGACTTTTTGCTCTGCAACAAGACTCACATATAAACTGACGTTTGCATAAATGTTTGTCTACTAGATTTAACCGTTCGAGTTTATTTATTGGAAGATGTCCAAGTCTATGATGCCACAAGCTCAGAGAATCTTTACAATCAAATGCTGACACAATTCTGTTTGTTGTGCATGAAAAAACTACACTGTTTTGACAGTCTTGACTACAGTTTTTATCTAAAACGTATATCCCAGACACTTGCTTTCCTATCTGATGCTCGAGAGAGTTTTTATAGTCCTGAAATGAACAACACAACCCATCAAATATAATCCTACCAGATATTTCCTTTGCTAGTTTGGCAACTAAGATAAGATTGAATTTGAAGCTTGGAAGATAAAGAACATCAGAGAGGGTAATCAGGTCATTTACTCTAACTGTCCCAATTATTTCTACAGTTTGTGGGTGCCCATCAGGCATTTTAACTGCATGTGATTGTCCTAGTTTCTTATAGCTATCAAACAAACCCAAGTCACAGCACATATGTTGTGAAGCACCTGAATCTATCACCCAGTCTAAGGAGGACCTAGTCTCTGAAGATTCAATGTTAGAGCACAGATAGGTACTGCTAGGATAGGATGCATTGGGATTCAAAGACAAAGTATCACAGTAGGAGGCAGAGGCATGGCTGAAATTTTCTGTAGTAAAAACATCAGGATATGCAGATCCGTGTTATCTAGATGCATTAATATTACAGTGAGAGTTCTTCACAGGAACATGCGTTTCAAGTTTGTTTTTGCATATCAAGTTTGCATCAAATGTGTCAACAACATATTCAGAATTCATCACAGACCCGCAAGATTCAGTATTATCCACTGACATCAGATATTCATTTTCACAAGATATATCAGAAACACAGGCAGGGACAACCACAGAGGCTGAGGAAGACAGATTCACAAGATCAGGACCATGAACCACGTCAGTATCATAATTGGAAAAATGACTAGGATTTTTCTCAGGAGCAGAAGAGGGAAGAGCAACGCAAGCATAAGTTGCATCATTAGTTGCATAAATATCATTAGCGTTATCAGCAATCGATTTCGGAGTTTTGCAATTAGGGAAAGATGAAGCATTACCGACAAAGCTGTAGCTGGCGCTGTCGTTTCTCTGTTCTTGTTCTTTGGTCACATGCGACAGGATCTTGTTCACTTCCTCCAGGCTAAACCACTTCGAACCCCTATCTTGTTGGTCGGATTTTGACTTTTCTAGGGTTTCGGAGATTCCGTTCTTGCTCTCTGTGTTCGTGGCTGCAACAGTTGCACCTTTCTTCTCCTTAGGAAATCGCCAGTTTGGAGGATACCCGTGCTTCTCGAAGCATTTCTCTTCGGTGTGCCCGCTTTTGCGGCAATGGGTACAAAACAAAGTGTTGCGCCCCCGGTTCTTGACTTGGGTTCTGTTAGTCGCCAAATTCTTGGCTTTATATTCAGCCGCAAAAGACAGGGTAGAGTCTTGTAGTTTGCCTCCCATCGTCACTCCTTTCTGTCGCTCAGCTTGCATCAAGAGAGAGTAGACTTGTTGGATTGACGGAAGGGGAGACATTAGCAGGACGTTTTCACGCACTTGCTCATATTTGGGATTTAAGGCCATTAAGAACTTAATAGTACGTCGTCGCTGCACGTACTCTCTGAATTCGCTATTTCCAGAACACGAGCAAACTGGTGGAGTGTCCGCCGAATCTATTTGGTCCCAGATTCCTTTTACTTTGGTGAAGAAGGCGCGTATACTGTCTTCTTCCTGCTTGATTGTCGCAAGCTCCTGTTCTAGGGCATAGAGTCTGGCGACGTTCCGTTCTTCAAACCTAGAACAAAGCTCCGCCCAAATGGATTCTGAAGTTGGGAGGAAAACAACGGTGTCTGCGATGTCCCGTTCAAGCGTTGTTAGCAGCCACGAGATCACCATATGATCGACCGCTCTCCATTCTTCTTGCTTAGGAACCGGTAGCGACTCCTTCTTCAGCATTCCAGTCACAAATACCATCTTGTTCTTCGCAGACAAGGCGATTGTCATATTCCTCTTCCACGCCGCAAAGCCCTTCCCGTCGAATCGCGACGAAGTGAGGAGCATTCCCGGGTGATCCGAATTGAGGAGATAAAGTGGGTCCTTCCGACTGCTTGCTAATTCTGAATCTTGATCCGCATGTCCGCTGGTGTTAGCGGTGTCCTCAATCTTCTTCTTGCCGTTTTCAGCTTCTTTATCCGTCAAAACTTCGTCCGCCATCGCTCGCAAAAGGGATAGATCGAAACAATGGAATAGAACGGAGAGAAACTTGACAGGCGAAAAGAAGGAAATTGGAGCACTATGGCTCTGATACCATGATAAGATTCAGGATGCGAAGCAGTAAAGAAAAGGGGAAGGAACTCACGAAAGGGAGAAGAACAAGGAAAGAACTTTTGTTATTACTCTTACTGTACTGAATGTTACAAAGACTGACTTAACACTAAGGTGAACCCAGCACTTTATACTAAGCTGACAACGGTCATAAAATAAACCCTTAAATAACCCACTACCGTAGCACACATATAAGAACTAATATAACATATCGTAACAACTGCTTGGTTTCATCTTGCAGGTACGAAATTGTTCATACAGGTGGCCACGAAAAGTATGAGTGATTGGGATGGGAATTAGGAATTATGGAGAGTTTCTTTGTTTATTTTAAGTTATGTACATTGTTTTCTCGAGTTCAAACTGTAACATTTGTAAGTAGTAATTGGTGAGGTTTTGTACCGGGTGTTTGGAACCCGATGATCTGTAATCGCCATTAGAGATTTTTATGCTGCTGTATTTACTTTAAATAGGGGCGTTACACCAAGTGTGGTATGTCCAGGATCCGAAAGACTGTAGATGGTCTATTGTTCTTCCAGGGAGAAAACCACTTCTGATTAAAAAAATGAAAATAATGACGATGATGACAATAAGGCGGTAGACGAAACAACATTGTATCCTACGAGATTGTGGAATTTGAATGATGATACCCAAAATGACCTGATTTACGTACGGTCAGACCATGAGGGTGTTTGGGTAGAAAACATTAAATGATCCAAGTTTTCATGTCAGGTAGCTAGTGCTAGTAGTTGTACATTTGTTATAAGTTTGATTGTTTGTTGGTTTATTGTAATGTTATCTTAAGTATTTTATTAACTTGTTTAACACTTATCTTTATAAAATGACTTCATCTAATTAATGAAAGTGGTTCTGTCTTTCTGTAGTGGATGATCACCCTATGGACGATCATGTTGGAGAAGCTGAGCATCGTCACACGAGACCAGCTAAATGGGTCACATGAGGAGAAAAGAAGGGAAAGACAACACAACAACGATTAGAGAGAGCTTATGAGGCTGAGGTTGGCTCTTCGCAACTGACACCAGAGCCAGCAGTTGCCTCATCGTCCGGATGAAAAGTGAAGAAGTGAGGCCCCACACATGCACTGAAAGCTAATAGAGGTCCCCTCACGAAACCGGTGCAGTTTAACGAGTACCAGCAGTCATATGGGAATTGGAAGAAGGATTATGTACTTATGCTAACCACCGGGTGAATAATTACTACAATATAAATCACACATGGAAGCAAGTGCCAAAAGCGTTGAAGGACACTAAGTTTTAGCGTCTTCAAGTATGTTTATATTTTGATAGTATGTTGTTCTAGAATATTAGAGTATCTCATTACATGTTACTAACTAACTAATAATTTATGTAGGATTGATTCTACGTAGATTCCTCTCTTAAGAAAGATGTGCTGAAGAAAATGGAGCAGCAATTATAGGACCACAAAAATAAGCTCGCCGAAAAGTACATTTATAAGGTGAATCAAGCACAAGATGAGGATGATCCAGAAGAAGCTGGCAATGAAATGCCACCCTGGGAGAAGTATGAAGGCATCACAGAAGAGTAGTGGCTACAGTTCATTGAGTATCATCACACCACAGAGTACCAGGTGGATTTAATTGTCATTTGTCATGTTATCTTATTTGTATTTTATTTGCTTACTTCATCTTACATAGTATTTACGTATGTTGGCTCTTTGTGTAGAGCAACAAGAAAACATGAGGAAAAATCTATATCCACATCACTTAGGCGACAGAGGTATTCCTAAGCGTGTACCAGAGTGGGAAAAATAGGGCTTGCTGCCATCGGATGAATCACTGGATCCAAGTGATAGCAGGATGAAAGTCTGGAGGTTGAGTCGAGTGCCAAAAAAATCGACGCTTGAAGATCCTCATTATGACGATGCCACAAGATCCATTATTAATCAAATGGTAAGTATTTAATTTCGGTGAAAAAGTTGAATTTTGGTTTGTGTAATTGCTGACTAATTAATTATGGTATTTGTGTGTTGTATAGGATGATTTAAGCTCTTAAGTTACTGAGGGTTCTTGGACTCCGAGTAGACAATATGATCTTCTTTATCGTGCTCTTGGAAAGATGGATCATCCTGGTTGTGTTTTGGGTTTGGAGTACAAGTTGGTATCTGCCACCTTTTGGAAATCACGGGTCTAGGAAAGGCCCGCAAGGAAGGATGATCATCAATTAGGAGCATCTAAAATAACTATTGAACTAGAGCATAATATTGAGCAAAGGATATGAGAGAGAGTTCAACAGAATTTTCAACAGATGGACGTTGAAGCTGTCCAAATGCGCTTAGAGATGTTCAATAGTCAAGAGGTGACTAGACCATCACTTGGACCATCAGCTGATCGGGAGGAGAGCACAATAGTACAATAGAGTAATGTGCACTCAGCTGAACCGTTTCCATATGCATCTCTTCAGGTTATACCCATTAACAATGATGAATGATATTTGTCATTATCATCGACATAGAACTTGACTATTTCCATCTAACCCTTTTCCACTTAACATCCAGGAACCCCCTAAGTGCACGTTGTTCTTACCGATTGGAGGTGAGGATGTCATGGTGGCTTGGGGTAAATTGTTCCCCTCATCTCCTGATGACAGTGTGCATGGTGAACCACTTCGACGTTACCATATCCGGGTGCTTGTGGATAACTATGTGGCAGAACATGCTGATATTGGTATGCTGAAACCTCTTCCACAAAAGAGAACACTACGGGATGCACAAACTACTACAGTCTAGTGGCCGATTAGATTGGTCAAACTTCCGGGCCAGGTAAATGCAATGAACACTTACTCTAAAATTATTATTATGCAACATTGTAATCAATTTATGGTTGAAGCTCATAAACATAATTAATTAATAACTTAGGAAAAGGTTAAGCCGACAAAATCTAGTAAACGGAAAGGAAAACGTGTTGTCACACCAGCTCCTTTGAAGGCATCCACCAATTTCATGGTTAGAGCTGATTTAGTAGAGCGAAGGATATTGGATGGGTTGTCACAGAATATGAGGATTATGCACTTAGCGATGTTGTTGATGTCACCTCATAGTGATTCGATCACTGTGGAGGATGACCAGGGTCTCTTTCACTATCAAGAAGCAAGACAAACTCATCAATTCGATATATATATATATGTCTGATTTCGCTGAAGTATTCAGAAATGAATGGTTAAATGTATCAATCCCAAGTCATCCATCATGTGAGCAACTCATACCTTGTTTTATCTGAATTCAAGACTTAAAATAGTTGTTTTAATAAAACCGCATCACTGATGTTATTGTCTTTATGGTACAAGAATGTGCATTCTAAGACGCTTGACGTTCATCATAACGACAACTTCAAATTCCTATGCCCTGCTATGTGCTGCGAAGTAACTATGTCAACTGACGTCTAACGCCTTAAGCAGTACTTGACGAATGCAATATTTTAAATGTGCAGACAAGTAATACATTATGCTGCCATATTACCAGGGGTAAGTCATACGTCCATATCTTAGTATGTTTTATTTATAAGTCATGCTATTTGTGTAATGATTTCAAATTTATTCTACTACATGAACAGTCGGCACTAGTCATTACTGGTTTAGTCCATGAAGCACTCTAGAGTCTTTCAGTTTGACTTACTTGGTAGAAGTGTCTAGAAACTAGCGATAACATCATCTTTGCTGAAGTGAGCTATTTAACTTATACAACAATTGTTATTACTTAATATATTGCTTCATTATTTTTAATTAAACTGTGTATTTCAAACTATTTATTTGGTGTAGTGCCTTGAAAGCTACATTTTTTCAATGCAAAGGCAGGTAATGAACATCGCAAAGACCCTAGTGAAGGTATTTTTACTTACTTTGTGAAATATTGTCAATGATAGTTAATACATTAATAGTAGACCTACAAGTATGACTGAGAACACGCATGTGTGTATGTATAGTGTCTAGTGCAGCTTGGAGGTTCAAAATTTGGATTCTATGTCATGAAGTTTGTGCATGACTTAGTAACAGCGTCCACGCTTTTGCTAGAAAACTCATTAGACAAGGTATAAAACATTCTTTGAAAGTGTTGGTTTATATTTTTATCTTTTGTTGTGGTTTCTCATTAATGTTCCTTTTTGTTTGTTCAAGGCTTTCGAGAAATTAGTAGGCGGTGGACATTATGAAGATTATCATATAGCTGAGGTGCTCGAGGAATTGTCAGAATTCGTCTCCATAAACATACTTAGTTGATCATGACTTTGTATTCACTAGATCTGTATTGTAGTAGTAATTCATTGCAATTGAAATGTGGTGAAGTATATTGAATACATTATGGTTAATTGCATTATGTAACTTTCTTGTTTCTTGCAAATATTGTGGCGCGTCGATGATATTGGCCGATATGGGTTATGATTATGTCCTCAGGAGTCTCACTTTGGTGGCAGCATTGTGGAAATAATATACAGGTTTGCTTGATTATGTGGTGTATTCAGGAGCATTTATAAGCTAGAAAAGAAAAAACAAAAAGGCCTATTTCAGTGGTTCCTAGCTAAGAACCGTCGAAATATGATGCCTAAGTGAAAACAAAATAGACCTATTTTGGTGATTCTTATGTAGGAACCGCCAAAATAGGATGTCCGACCTAAACCGGTTAACCCATATGGGTCGGTCTCATAGCCCCAAGCTCCCGGGTTTTGTCTGACCCAAAAAACCAACCCATATGGGTCGGCCGCATAGTCCTTGAACTCTCGGGTTTCGATGGACCCAAAGGAACCGACCCATCTGGTCGGTCACCTAGTCCCTAAACTCTCGGGTTTTGACCGACCCAAAAGGACCGCCCCAAATGGGTAGGTCGTCTATTTCAACGGTTATGAACTGAGAACCATCGAAATAGGGTCACTTTATTTCGTGATTTCAGCGGGGATCTTTTTCGGTGGTTCACAACTGTCAAAATAGGTCTTTTTGAACCGCCAAAATATGCCTTTTTTCTACTAGTGGCCCCTCCCCGTCCAGAAACTCAACCCAAGTTCAAAAGCCAGGATTGGGCCAGCTTTCACCCCCTAATGTAGAAAACTCAACACGAGATTGAAAGTCAGGATCGAGCCAGCCCTCCCCCACATTCAGAAACTCAACCCGAGTTCAAAACCAGCATCGAGCCAAATCTCACCCCCACAAACAACAAAAGTTGTGATCAAGCCAGCTCTCACCCCCGCAAATAGTGAAATCCGAGATCAAGACAGCTCTCACCCCTACAATCAACAAAAGTTAGAGTCCCGCACTCAAAACGAGTCCAAACGCACAATCGAACAAAACAAAAGTGTTAATCGCTCTTTATTGATCATAAATGTTTACATAACCTATGTTCTGGCTAAGGAGACAAAACTACAAAAGTGTACAATAAAGGCCTTACAGTACAAGCTAACATTGGCTCCCGCCACCGCGGCTGCCCACCATTCGAGGAACGCACCATCATTATCTCACCACCACTAGGATCACCGACCACATGGCCAACCGATCCGGAAACACCAAACCAACCAGCCCTATCACCATACATTGGCCCTCTCAGATTAATGATAACCTCAACAACTTTGGACAGCACAACCATTTCTAGCGAAACACGACAGATAGAAGCAAGAGAAAACAACCTACGAAGGCAAGAAAGGAAGGTGCGACAATCTCCTCGGATTAACACGCTCACGTGACTCAAAACTGCAAAGGTAAAACAACTCAAAAGTTCAACCTCCCACCCAAAAACTGCTAAAGTCGAACTTGAGGGACTAGTGGATACGGGGAACCACCCAGGTAAGACTTTCCTTTCGTTTGTTTCTAAATTTTCTTGTAAAAGCAAAACTCGAACAATGTAAGTCCCGTTCCCCTCGCTAAAATTCGAAAGCGAGACTTGGTAGACTAGTGTTGGTACGGTATAATTAGTCATACCTAAAACCATATTGGTAAGAGCACTAATCACGCTTCCCTCTTATGGTCGCACGTATCGGGTGTCAACGATCGGTGAACAAAAACCTCAGCCCAGGAAGGTCTCGGCTAGCAGGCAATGAATCTAGGAAGCTGGCCTTACGCTACCTTAAAGCTGGGAAAAGGAATCAGGCGTTGCCAGCCAAAACCTAGATCGACTCCCCCACCATAGAGGAACACTTATGACTCGATACACCCCCCTCTAACGACCTGTCCAATCAGTCTCATCGGACAACCCGTCATTATCGCGTTAGACCCCCATGGTTACCAACTCACACGTCTCTTTAACATACCATAAATACCCCAAGACAGCAAGTGTTATTTCCGCAATTAAGAATGGGCGGCCGAAACAGAGCAAGAAAGCTTCGTCCCTGACAATGACTCGTCCTGGGTGACGTCAGCCCCAGCTTGTGACATGATCCACATCATCAAACCCGACAAGCGAGCAGGCGGCAAACCAAATAGACTCACCAACTCTTTTATCCATTTCCTTATAAATAACAATCAATATCACATTTATTAAAGACACGACGGAGAAGATAATAAAAGACAACTTTCAAAATCGTCTCACTCACTAGTAATTGTCCGATTCTATCACTCTACTACGTAAATCTTAATGTCTTCTTCGTTTCTCACTATCATACTCAATTCACCATCTCAATCAGCACGTCGACCGTGCAGCGCGCCCACTCCTGGGTATACGCGGGACATCTCATGTGGCAGTCCAGTCAGCAGCTGACTGGACTGTTTTGCTGACTGGGTTATCTTTTTATTATATTAACTTCAATTGGTTATAACTTTTAAAATATAAGTCCAAAATGAAAAAAAATTATATCATTGTTCATCTAAATTCAAGCTCTTCAAAACAAGACCAGACATGAATATGTTTTGACAACTTTAAAATTTTATATTTTTTATGTATATCTATACATATCAACCATACTTGATTCACCAGATACAATTTAAAATACACCATACAACAATAATAATACACTACAAAACAATAATGATTTATTATCTAGTTTAAAATTGGTATGTTAAAAAAATATATGATTCACTAGATAAGACTTAAAATACATCATATAAATAATAATAATACACCACAAAACAATAATAATAATAATGCGTTACAATAATGACCATTATTAGTTTCAAGTTGTTTTCTAATTCACTACTTGTTAGTTAATGAATCACAATATCAGTTTTAATGAATCATAATATCAAAATTAATGAATCATATCTTCATTTTAGTGTATCATCGTAAATATATAAAAATAAAAAATTTAACAATAATGTAATACAAAACAATATTTGGTATGTATGAAAATACATGATTCACCATAGAAGAATTAAATTGCATCATACAATAATAATAATAATAATACACTACAAAACAATAATGATTTTTTATCGGTTCCGAAGTTTGTTATCTAACTCACCACTTATTAGTTAATGAATCATAATATCAATTTTAATGAATCATAATATCAAAGTTAATGAATCATGTCATCATTTTAGTGTATCAACGTAAACATATAAAATATAAAAATTAAACAATAATACAACACAAAACAAATTTGGTATTATGTACGGAAAATAGATGATTCATCATATAAGGTTTAAAATACACTATACAATAATAATAATACACTACAAAATAATAATAATTTTTTATCGGTTCCAAAGTGTGTTATCTAATTCACCACTTATTAGTTAGTAAATCATAATATCAATTTTGATGAATCATAATATCAA